>JBBPBX010007128.1:34504-51093 GCA_038048925.1 Garcialebias charrua | reverse complement strand
TGAAGTTCAAACCCATTCTTCCTTTCCATCAACCCCTTGCTTCTTGGTTATGATGCGTTCAGGTCCGGTGGACGAGTACATGCTGCCGTTTGAGGAGGAGGTGGGTCAGCATCCGACCCTGGAGGACCTGCAGGAAGTTGTGGTACACAAGAAGATGAGACCGGCCATCAAAGAGTTCTGGCTCAAACACAACGTGAGTGCCTAAGATTCTGACCCCATCCTAGCTCCTACTGGTACCATTTGATTTCAACTGGATCCTGAAGGATGGAGGCTGAGATATTTCTACTGGACCTGTAGGCTAGAGTTGGACTGGTGACTGAAAATGACTCGGTGACTAAAAATACATTAATTAATTAATTCATTCAACCTTTATTTCTACAGGTAGTCTCATTGAGCCCCGAGGACCCATTTACAAGAGAGACCTGGTTTTAACAAAGAACACAGATGATGTGCACACAATAGGCAATCATATAAAAGCATATAAAATGAAAAGTAAATAAAATAATTTATATAAAAACAAAACAAAAACGGCTACATTATAAAGTGATATAAAATACTAAAAACAGGAACATGTCTGCGTTGGTTTTTTCCATGAACTTAGCAGATGTTTGAAGCCACATAGTGAGGTCAAGGTCGAGAGCTTCAGATCTTTTTACAAGATATTCCAGGAAACAGGAGCGGAGTAGGAGAAGGTCCTTTTGTCTAGTTCAGTCTGCACTAGAGCTGTCATTTCTAACCCAAGCCCTAAGCCCAGCCCCACACGACCCTGGTTTGGTGTGGGCCGAGTTGGTGCCGGGCTTTTAATTAGTAGGTCAGGATCAGCTGCCATCCAATTACAGTAGGCTATATGATAACGTGGCCTGCCATACATCCACCAGCCACACGCGGCCATTTCACCGCGAGCTGATCGGACTTGAAAGAGGTAAAAATTTCAGTTAAGCTTCAGATGGACTGTCCTGCCAGGAATCACCCAAATGGACGTTCGTTCAGCCGCTGCACTCAGCAGACGTGCACAGCCAACGACCCAAACAGGGGAGATCCCAAAGCAGACGTGTCAGAGCAGGGTCCGTGTCTGAATAAATCTGAATGTAGGCAGAAGCTGGGTCTAAATGTTTTTTTACAGCCATGAAAGTTCAAACACTTCTCAGCTCCGAACCTTCTGCCCCGTTTATTCAGCTGCACGTCCCCAACTGTTAATAACTCAATTAAAAATGTTGGGTTTTTTTCCGGATTCGGACCTGTAATTACCGTTAATTCGTCGGGTGGGTGGTGTTCGGAAATTATGACTGCAGGCCGGGGCTGGGTCGAATCAGATTTTTTTGGGTCCGAATGCAACTCTAGTCTGCACTGAGGGAATACTGCATGTAATGATGTAAAAAATGGTTATTTGAATTGTTGGTGATGAAACATGACTATAAATAACTCTGTGAAAATGACATGGTGGTGACCAAAAACAAGTAATTCGTGACTAAAAATGAATCACTGGTGACAGAGACATGACTAAAAATGACTCTTTTACTATTGCAGAGGAAATGGGGCTGTAAATGTATTGTTAATTATCAGTTATGAGATAAGCTCATAAAATTATGCATGTAATATGCAAATAACCTCATGTGTGGGCACCACCTCTCCTTAGAGAGGAAAAATCAGTCTCTTATTTACCCCTAAAATAATGTAAACTGAACGTGAGTTTTCTCATGTTTAAAGGGCATCAATTTAGTCAAAATAGTCACAAATGCAGTTTATTTTTATGTATTTTATTATAAAAATAATATGTTAAAATTATGCATGATAAAAATTAACTGAATATCAAATGGTGTTGAATCAAAGGTCTAATTAATGAGGAAACAATTAAACTTAAAGGCAGACTTAAGACTGGTTTCTGTTTGTGAAGTTGTTAAAATGGTGTAAGGTGAGCTAAGTAGGTCTGATAAGTTGTGATGTAGGGTCACCAGAAGCATTGAAGTCTTTGTCCTACCAGGATGTAGACACTCATGTAGACATAAGCGGCTGGTTCAGACAGCCGCTTATGGTACCAGCCTCAGATGCCTTGGTGACTGAGAGGTTGAAGTCTCCTCAGAGTTTACCTGTCATCGGTTAGAGGGACGGAGGTCCATGATAGTCATCTGGGATTTACCACTCCTCTGTGAGGGTTCTGGTTCTGGTCAGGTTCTGTATCTTTCGTCCCATCTCAAGACATCTGCAGAAGAGTTGCTTCTCGTCTTTCTTCCTAGGATGTCTCGCTAGGAAGTATTCTTCTCTGTCAGCTCTCTGTGAAAATTGCGTGTTTTCTCCCAAATGTTCTCTGTGAGAAGTGTGTCTTAGAAGTTTCTCTCAGAAGGTTTCTCCTCTCGTCTCTGCTCAAAAGATTAAGTTGTCTCCCTGAAGAATTGAAACTTAACTGTGTGTAAAGCAGATAAGATCTACCTCGGAAGAAGTGTTGTTAAACTTTTACCTTGCTTTTATAAATCTAACATCCTGTTTTCTGCCTTAAAGTTTTCCTTTTAAAGAGAAAATAAGACAAATGTATTATCTTAAAAAAATATTACTTAAAACGCACATTTTCATGAATAAACATTCAGACATGGAATAAACAGAAATGACATCTTTGAATTAATAACATGTAATGTTTTAACCCAACGGTGTCGCTGTCGACTGTCCATCTCCTGTAGAAGGAATGTCATTTTGAACAAAGACTTCTTATGTTCTTATCTTCATGAGAACGAACGTCTGGTAGTTTTACTTTCCGATAAAGTAAAGATATCAACGTAGCCAGTTCAGATGTTTTTTCAAACTCCGAGGTCAGTTGAACACAAGCTCATTAAAACGGTCTGTCCTTTTCCTGGGAGAATGAGTTCATGTTGCAGTGAAGTTAACACAGTGACAGTTTCTCATTACATTAGTGTCAAACTCAAACTTGTGAGCTACGTAAGACTATATTTGAAAAACAATGGCCCTCATGCACGAACCGTTCGTACGCACAGATTTGTTCTTATACTGTGCGTACGAGTGATTTAGGATCATTTGTGGCATTCAACAATGTTTTCGTATCCTACGATTTTTTTCAGATACGAACAAAATTTACGAGTGGTCCGGACCTGTCGTATATTTTAGGAGCGTCAGTCTGCTGTCATCCAGACGGAATTTCTCCACTAATAACTTCATATTTCGTTATTTAGAAAATATTTAGAGTTTAAAAAAGTCACGCACCACAATTGTTTTTGACAATAGGTTCTGTTTGAAGTCGAATTATAATTTTAAATGTAATAATGACTAACGGATTAAAGTATTTAAATTAAAATCAATTTGTTATCAATGCCGTTTTCTAACACTACAATATTAATATGAAGATCTCAAACTGAAACCAACTTAAATTATGAATTAATTTAAGTTTAATTTGTCTCGGTAACGCAGACTTCGGTAACGCAGACTTTAGGTTGACCTCCTCCTGTTGCAGTCATAGATCTCAGATAGCTCAATGAGATGAGCGTTGCGTCGCAGTTCCGAACCTTATGGGTTCAATTCCCACATGGGACAACGTTTTTTTTTCTCCTTTTAATTCATTCCAGATTTAAAAAACACAAGAAAACTATTTACAATACAACAAGAAATGAAGCATAAAGTCTTTTTAATCTGGAATGAATAAATAATCTAAAGAAAGAAGGAAAAAAAATAGTCATCCCTTGTGGGAATCGAACCCACGAGGTCTCGATAAGCGGTGCAATGCTTTACCCAGTGGGCCACCAGGACGCATGTATATTTTAAGGTCCACATTTATTATAAACAAACATTCTTTGGCTTTAGTTGGTCATTTACTCCCATGAGTGACGCTGCTAATAAGGACAGATTTTCTTTTCTTGACCTCAGAGAGCAGAACTTCAATCTCCGCACCGGTAGAGTTCTTCTTTTTACTTTTCGCTGTCATTTTATGAACGAACACGTTTTGCCTCTGAGGCAGGAAACGTAGCCTTATATGGTGTTTTGAGGGGTGGGAATTATGTAAATAACCTCTCCGCGTGCACGCGCAGGTGAATAGAACAGGTGGGATTCATCATAGTACGCAGCTCATTTACACACTTTTCCTGAGGATAGAAGAGTTTGTTGAATCTGACGTGGCATGTTCGTACGAACGCTTCGTACGAACAAAAGTAGGAGAAATTTAGGATAAAAATACGAACATGTTCGTGCATGAGGGCCAATGTCTTCATTCCAAAGGGAATAGATTATCTTAAATTTTGAACAGTTTCAAACACAAAACACAGGAATGATGTTTGTTTAAGATGAGGCAAACCCTTTTTCTTTGTTTGAGCTGCGGTGGTGTTCTCTTTCTGAGGTGAGGTGTTCCCCTAAACTATAAATGACTCGGTGACTAAAAATGAATTTTAAGTGACTGAAACATGACTAGGGGCAGCACAGTGGTACAACTGGTAGAGCTGCTGCCTCTCAGCAAGCAGGTCCCTGGTTCAAATCCTGGTCCGGAGGCCTTTCTGGGTGGAGTTTGCATGTTCTCTCTGTGCATGCGTGAGTTTTCTCCAGGTACTCCAGTTTCCTCCCACAGTCCAAAAACATGCATGTTAGACTGATGGTGACTCTAAATTGTCCCTAGGTGAGTGAGTGAACGGTTGTTTGTCTCTGTGTCTTTGTGATGGACTTGCGACCCGTCCAGGGTGTACCCCGTCCCGCCCCTCGCACAGTGATGGCTGGACATGGGCACCGGCGACCCCCGTGACCCAAAATGGAAGAAGTGGGTAAAAATATAATGGATGAATGAAACAAGACTAAAAACAACTTGGGGACTATAAATGACTCGTTGGTGACAGAAACATGACTAAAAAGTTCTCATTGGTTACTATGACTCAGTGACTAAAAAGGACTTGGTTACTGAAACATGACCAAAAATGACTTTGTGACAATAAATGACTAAAAATGACTTAAGACTGGTTTCATTTATGTTACCCAAGGACTACAAGGTCCATGTTGGACTTGATGAAAATCCAGAGTCCCACTGGGCCTAGTTCAGGTTCTTCAGGTAAAAACTAGAGATGCACCGATCCGACACCAATATCGGTATCGGCACTGATATAGAAAAACTTCTGGATCGGGTATAATGAAAATGTGACCAATCCATGACTGGGCAGATCTATTCACTCTAATTCTTTGCTTTGTGCTCTGAGTGACATCACGCGCTAGAGAACTCGCCACACAGATTGTTTTCAAAATGGAGCGAGCTAAAGGATCAGCCATCTGGAACTTTTTCACACTACCCCAGTCAACACATTCGACAGCTACATGCAATACATGCACAGCAACAGGTAATTCAGTACATTCATGTCTGCGTTTAAAAAAAACTAATGTTTTAAGTTAATTCAGCACTGGGTTTAATGCCCCTTTTCCACCGGTCGGCACGGGTCGGATGTTACGTCATATGTGCGTCGCAGAGACCCCCTTTACGCCTTCCCCACCGGATATTCCGTGCTGCTCCGCGCCAGATTTCTTGAGATTTTTGGTGTGGTTTCAGAGGGGTACCAAGGCGTGCTCACCCGCTCCGGAAGGAGGAGACTCGAGCTGTTTTCACGGAAGCGAGGGAAGCGATCACGGCAGGACTTTACATGAATAACACGGTAAAAACAATTATTTGTTTTTAAAATTATAGCAAAGATGGGTCTTCAGCTGAACGTGTCCTTAATAAAATCACGTACTGCTCAAAACTGCAGGAATTTAAAAAGTAGGATCGCCACGAGCAACGCGCGCGGGCGGCTTTATGTCTTTAAAATGTAGCTCAATGAACAGATATAAAAATATATTTCATAGCTGACTTTATAGTACGAGGGCTCCTGAGCTCAACCACGCTTTAATATTGTCACGTAGTGATCAAATCTGCTGCATTTAAAGTAGGTTCGCTTTGACTTCTTCCAAACCTGTGCGTGCACTACGAAAATAAATTATAAAAATTTGAATAATAATTCAAATAACTCAAACGGGTTACAGTCAGTACATGAACATGTTGTGATTTTTATGAGTTAGTTTGAAAAATATCTGCCATGTGGTTTTTGATATAATTGATGATATGTGATACAAAGTACAAGGGAGAAAAAGATAGGAGCTGCTTGACACATTTATGTCTATAAAACATTGAATATTTATTCAAATAACTCAAACAGGTTATAGTTAGTACATGAACATCCTGTGATTACATTCTATTAGTAAAAAAAAAAAAAACAGTTTCTGGACTAAATTAACCACATTTTTCTTTTACAGTCACCAGAAGAAAATCACCAGAATTCAACAACCTGTGTCGTCTTCTGGAGGAAGCCGTGAGACACCAGATGGAAATTCGTTACTTCTGTTTGTCACTTCAAACTTTTCCTATTAAACGTTATATTTTCTTAAGTGGTGTTCTGGAACATTCAATTTCCTAAACTTATTTTACAATGTGAAGTGTGTATAGTGTTTAAATCCATACTGGAAGTTAAGAGAACTTTCCATTTGCATTTGACCTTTAAAGAATCATAAGATAAAGATTATTAGAATCTGCTCAACTGTTATTACGTTATAAATTATTTGGTTCTAGGATGAAGTCATACAAAAAAAGTCAAAAATTAAAAGTGGCCAAAGTCCTTTGGACAGTTAAAAACTATAAAAAGCATACAAAAATAAATACATATACCAGTCTTACTGCAGGTGTGTTAAAATGCCATAAAATATACAGTAAGATCACGTGTTAAAAGCCAAGGAATAAATGTGTGTTTTTAAATAAGATTTAAAAAGTTTTGAGGACTGTCAGCAGCAACTGCTCAGCTGATCTGAGAACGGGGAGGGCAGGAAGGTTGAAGCAGCTCAGACAAATATGGTTTTGCAACTTTATCAAGCACCTTGTGCATAACTAAATAATAAAATATGTTTTTAATACATCTTTATTGTAAAAATACTAAATTGGAAAATACATGGGTTTAAAGAAGGCAACAAGGTAGGATTATGAATTGGGTTTAAAGATTACAGCTCATGAGGTACTCATTATAGCATGACATCTCTTTCACAACATTCTGTCAAAGCCTTTATTGTGTTCTTCTTCTAGTGGTGGCTACTAGTAAATAGCTTGAGGGAACACTACTGCCACCATGTGGTAAGACGAGTAGGATTCTGGACCCCGCCCACAGAAGGGGTACAAAAAAGCTGTGGAAACAGAATATAGATGTGACCCGACCCGAACTGAGCCGATCCAACCCGAGCCGAGCGGTGGAAAAGAGGCATAAGCTCAATCTTCCAGGTAGACATTAGGGGTGCGAATCTCTGTGTCTGGAGAATCTATTCGATTCCGGTTTTTGATGCACCGATTCGATAAAAAAATCGATTTTCGAGTCTAAAACAATTTTCAGATCGATTTGAGTCAGAATCGATTTTCGATTCTGAAACGATTTTCAATTGAAATCATGAAAAGATTAAACAATAATGTAAACAAATAAAACATTTATTTAAAACAATAATTTATGCTTGTAGCAAACATTAATAATGTCAAATAATACAGTATAAATACAGCAGATGGGTATATGAATAGAATGCAGCAGCTTTAATCGGGTCCCGGAGGTCACTGGTGCCTATATCCAGCAGTCACTGTGCGAGAGGCAGGGGACACCCTGGACATGTCTCCAGTCCATCACAAATAATTCAAAATACAAACATAAACAAAGATTTCAGCCTACTGTATTGCATAAACATTTAACTCAAAATAAAATAGACTTCAAAATCATATTGCATTCATCCATGTTTCAAATGTGTATGGATGGATTTTGTTTAAAAGATTTGTTTGGTAAATCTTTTCAACAAAAGCCATCTATCCATCATCTTTACCCGCTTTATCCTTATCGGGTCCTGGAGGTCACTGGTTCGGGTCAGATTTCTTCTTCTTTCTGCCACCTTTCATTTTATGTATTCTTTCATATACTATGAGATATGGTTTTATTTTCTTTATCTTTTGGGTTTTAATGTATAAAAAAATAAAATAAATTTAGGGGCTTTTAGAATCGATTCTGAATCGCCAGGACTAAGAATCTCAATTCCTTAAAAAAAAAAAAAAAATTCCTGCACCCCTAGTAGACATCAACAAAAATGGCTATTTAGCCATTTTTGTTAATTCAGCATCGTTTATCTGTATCACACTGGCATCTGATCGGTATTGTCCAATATCTAAACATCATGTATCAGATCGGAAGTGAAAAATAAATAAATAAATAAATAATTTAATAAATAAATAAAAAAGTGGATACATCCCTAGTAAAAACCAGACTTGTTAATGTCACTGTTCTTGGAAATATGTTGTCACTAATTAACCGTTTCCTGCTGGATGCTGGAAGACGTGAAGGGAAATGTGATCGTCTCAAGTTTTTCTGCTGTCTGCTAAAAGGTTCTGATGAAGTTCTGGTCCCTGCAGGGTCTGGCTCAGATCTGCGAGACATTGGAGGAGTGCTGGGATCACGATGCCGAGGCTCGGCTGTCCGCGGGCTGTGTGGATGAGAGAATCTCCCAGATCCGACGCCACACAGCCACCATCATAGCCCCGCCCTCCTCTGAGCACCACGGCCTGCTGTTATCCTCCATCACACCCATCACCATGGTAACCAATGTGGACCTATCCACCAAGGAGGCCAGTATATGAAGAAGACATGAAGAGGTCACAGCTGAAGCCCCCTCAGACAACAGAACATCTCTTTAGAGATTTGGCATGAAGATACCTGCACACTCTGTCCCCCCTGGACTTCATGGTCCTGCCTGTGGTTTCCTGTCCTCTGTGGACAGAGTTGTCTTGAGTTGTCCCAGTGTCTCTCAGAATGGACAAATTTTGAACCACGTCTGTGTCTCCAGAAGACTTGTTCAGGTTCCACTCAGTGACTGGTCTTCGGTCTCCAGGTACCTCAATGTCCTCTTCTCTCAGTTTGTGGACATCTTATTTCTGATTCTTCCGTCGGCTGTGTTCTGGGTTGTACCTGGGTCACGTAGAACCCACAGTCCCCCAGGAGACCGTTTGGACATTTGGTTCTACTAAAATACTGCAAACCTTGGTAGGACCACAGAGACAACAAGAATCTAAAAGTTTTTAGATCTTTTTGTGGACTCTTTCCAACTCCTTCAGACCAACGATTCACATCGGACAAACGTTTGGATCCAACGGGTTTTACCCTCAAAGCTGGAACAGGAAGTGAGGTCAGAAACTGGACGGCGTTTGGGTCCAGTGAGGATGTTTTTGTCTCGTGTGTCTCACTTGCAGAGATCTGACTGGACAGCTGAGCTCAGCCAATCAGATTTTACAAAGTAATAAACTTCTCAGGTAACTAGGGAGGGGTCTGATGTGGGATTTCAGGCTTTTACTTTGTGAAAGGGGCGGGGCTAGTGTCAGGTGAGGCCAGGGTTGCCAGATGAAGACGTTATGGTCCTCTGTGAACTCTAAACAAGCTCAGATTTAGTACTTTATGATAGACAGGGAAGATCAGAGCCTTTCAGTCCTTTATAAACCTTTAAACAATTTAACGGTTGAAAAAAAGTGCCTCCACTCGTGTTTTACACAGAAAGAGCCACTGGCCTGGACGGAACAGTCCACAACGAAAAAGACTGACGTAAAAACAACGATGCGTTTATTCCTGTTTGGCAAAAAATTAATTGAGCCATGCTGTGAAGCCATCAATCTAACAGATACGATATTTATCCTACATCTGGCAACACCCTTAGAGATAGGGTGAGAAGCTCAGTCATCCAGGAGGGACTTGGAGTAGAGCCGCTGCTTCTCCACATCGAGAGGAGCCAGTTGAGGTGGCTCGGGCATCTGGTTAGGATGCCTCCTGGACGCCTCCCTGGTGAGGTGTTCCGGGCATGTCCCACCGGGAGGAGACCCAGAGGAAGACCCAGGACACGCTGGAGGGACTATGTTTCTCGGCTGGCCTGGGAACGCCTTGGGATTCCCCCGGAGGAGCTGCTCCAAGTGGCTGGGGAGAGGGAAGTCTGGGCCTCCCTACTTAGGCTGCTACCCCCGCGACCCGACCCCGGATAAGCGGAAGAAGATGGATGGATGGATGGCAACACTGGGTGGGGCCTAAACTGTGTAGTGGGAGGAGTTAAAGTAAACAGTGGGCGGAGTTAAAGTGATTAGAGGGAGGGACTTGAACACTGTTCTAAAAAGGGCCAGAGCATGTTTATGGTGCAAAACTCATGGTGCAAAGTGACTGTGTATGTGTGTATGTAGCAGTCAAACGACATATTGAATATTTTATTTGTTACATGGTTTAATACCTGCTGATTGTTTAGTTGTTAGATTTTTTTTAACCTTAAAGTTAATTAGGCCTGTGACCTTTGACCTCCAGCAGAGGTTGTGACCTTTGACCTTCATCAGCACCACCTTGTGGCAAGGGTGTGATGCTGCGTTGGTCCATTTAATCTGGTTCAGATTGTGTGGCAGCTGTGGCTGAGTGGTTAGCGCAGTCGTCCTCCAATGCAAGAGTTGGGGGTTTGATTCCATGTGTGTAGAAGAGTGCTGCATGAATGTATAAACGAGGACACAGATTGTGTTGTAAAGAGCTTTGAGTGTCTTGATAAGACAGAAATATAAATAAGTCCAGTCCATTGTTCCTGAAACCTTGGAAGTAAATTAAGGTGAACCAGGACACTTCCTGCAGAGGTCAAAGGTCACCTCTTGTTTCCTTGGATTCAGGACCAAACGTCCTTGAACCTCAGATTCCTCAGATTTATTGATGTAAACATGAACCAGGGAGTGTTTTTGTTTATTCGGTGATGTCGTACGTGTTTACATGAATGTTCATAATGCTGCTGCTGATTCTGTGTTTTAGTGTAAAAATCAAACGTCAGTTTTTAAACAGAACTGAACGGAAAGATAAAAAGTGTCAAAACAAGCAGAAATGCCTCAAAACTGTTTACAAATGTTCGTCTTTTTACAAGTTTGCTTTTATGGTTGAAGCAGCTGAATGTGACTCCATGAGGAAGACGTTCATTTTTGTCCTTCGTGTTGCAGAAACCAGACATAAATTTATGAAGCTGAAAGGAGAAATGGTTTCCATGACAACTTTGTCTTTTTAACAGTTACATGGTTTTCCAGTCATGCAGATGACAGGAAGCAGTCAGATTTTAAAGGGGACCACAGATGCAAAATTCACTTTTTAATGTTTTTTTTACTCAACTTTGGGTATGTACTTCATAAAAACAGTCCTAGTGCCAAAAAAATGCACCCAGTGGTTTATTTACTCTAAGTACATTTATTTAGCTTTGATAGAAACATTTCGTTTTCAAATCCTGCGGTTTGTGACGTCACAAGCCGCAGCCACAACCCACCCCAAACCTGAGTCCAGCCCCTCACCTAGCAACCCCTGGTGCGGCTCAACCCACTTCAGTATAAAAGACGTGACGGTTGTTTTTCCTGATTTCATCTCATCTTTTGTTTAAATGTTCTTAATTTCATGAGTACAGCACTTTGTTGCAGCTGTGGTTGTTTTAACGGCTTTATAAATAAAGTATAATTGTTATTTTTACGTTTTAGTTCAATTTTTAGCGTATTAGCGATCGCTCCCAACGAGCAGCCGGCAGACGGAAAACGAGCAGACCGCCGGCGAAGAGACCATCTGCGGCCGGGAGCTGCTGGGAGCTGATGGCTTTTGAGGAGCGTGGGGTCCGGTCAGAGGTTGCCTCATACGGATAAATTAACTGGAAACACTCAGTGAACTTTGTGTATGTGTCTGGACTGAAGCAGAGATCGCTCCCAAAAGCGCTGCATGCAACGAGCGGACATAAAAGGGCGGAGGAGGAACAAGCTATTTTTAGCCTCGGATTCGGGCTAAAAGGAGCAGCTCATGGCGGCGCGCGCAGACGGCTTTCGGTAAGTTATCTTAAGCTAGCACTAACAGTAAGTCAAATGAGTAATAAAAAAGAGCTAATTTTAAAACAACAACAGATTAGAGATACTGGCTGTTACAGAGGGCGGAGTAAATGTAAACAGATCTTTGAAGGGCGTGACCATGAGAGCTCATTATCATAAACCAGTCGTTCAAAACGAAAGTTAAAAATGGCAGAATTAAAAAGGGTATAATTGATTATCTAAGAATTATTTTGTGTATTAAATTGAATGAACATTGTCTGGATAGCCCACAGACATACCATAAAAATTTTAAAAACCTATCTGTGGCCGTCTCTGGGCTTTTGGATCGTGCTCACAAGTTTCACTGGTTATTAGAAACAAATTTTATTTTTATATTAAAACTTTAAATGATGTGTTTTGTAGAAAATCCAACGGTTTGTTTTTATGTTTGTTTTGTCTCTTCAGTTCAGGATTATTTGTCTGAACATAGTTCTCAGAAACAAGATGGCCGATGCTCACAGACAGCAGCTGTTCAACAGAAAAACATTTTGTATTTGGACACAATAAAAAACCTTCGGATCATTTTATCTGGACTCAAGTGTTTCTTTATTGTGGTTCTGTAGACACGGGTCACTTTAGGGAACCACCTGGTTCCTGTTCCACCAAAATAAATAAACAAATTGTTTAAACGGTTGTGTTAGAGGTAGTGAGGTTCTGGTCTTCTTCCAGTGTGAGCTGGACTCTGGACTCCAGGACCTCCCCTGGTCTCTGATCCAAGGCAAGAGACAAAGTCCCCTCTGACAGTCTGCTAGATGTGAAGGCGACCCCGACCCGTCAGCTGGTCCCACCACAGCGACCTCCTGCAGCGATCCAGTTTACAAAGAACGAGGAGCAGCATCCTCCACGGAGGAGGAAGCTGGAAACTAAGATCCAGTCAACTTGCTCCTCAACCTCCTTCCTGAGGGGAGCGGGGCAAAGAGTGTGTGTGCTGGGTGAGTGTGGTCTTTCATGATGCAGTTGGCCGCCTTCCTGCATCTGGAGGTGCAGATGTCTGTGATAGTGGAGAGACTGACTCCAACATCTTCTGTGCAGCCTTCACCACTCTGCAAAGCTTTTCTTTCTGCAGCTGTGCAGCCTTCATGCCACACGTTGATGCTGGAGCACAGGATGCTCTCCACTGCACACCTGTAGAAGGAGGTGAGGACTGAGCTTCTCAGACCAGCTCGTCTCAGCCGTCTGAGGAAGTAGAGTCTCTGATGAGCTTTCTTGATATAGGTTCTTGATAGGTAAAACAACATGGCGGTGCGTGCAAACGCCACAGCTTCTCTCTCTCCCAGCAACACGGTGCTTTCGTCTGTTTTGTCCTGCACGCCGCAATTTGCCGGCACGTCTTAGTCTTGTCTATGTGTTCAAGAACGCAAGTATAGCCGTGAATTCCTGCTTGATGTCGGAAAAACCGCTCATTTGGGAATAAACCGCGAGCTCGAGGAGAAGCTACATGAGCTCGAGGAGAAGCTACATGAGCTTCGTGACTGCGGCCTGCTCTGGAAGCCAGCCCCGAGCTTCCCTTCATCGCGCCCGCCGTGGAAGCGCCACAAGCGGCTTGACAGAAAGCGGAAGCCAGCCCCGAGCCTCCCTTCACCGCGCTCGCAGTGGAAACGCCACAAACGGCGTGACAGGAAACAGAAGCGGGGCAAACGTGGAGGTATCAGAGCGAGGCTAGCAGCTAGCCCACACAGGCCAGCTATTCCATCCATGGTTTTGGCTAACGTGCGCTCCTTGGACAACAAATTGGATTATATCAGAGTCAGAGAGTCAGAGAGTCTTTATTGTCATTTGCACCGCATGTGGTACATGTGATGAAAACGAGATTATGTACACGGGGTCCCGGTTACATCCAACAACAAATGCAAGAGAAAAACTGTAATAACATCTAGAATTAACTAAGAGAAACATCAACTAGTAATACACTAAGCCCTAATATAGTGGAAAAACATCATTATAAACTGATATCATTATAAACAGCAGCACGAACATGAGTCTGTATGAGCAGATGGTCACATATACGCCTGCTACGAACGACACAAAAGACTGAGAGACTGTTGTGTGTTTGTATTCACGGAAACGTGGCTTAACAACAACGTTCCAGACCATGCTATTCAGTTGGATCAGCTAACATGCTACAGGGCAGACCGAGCTCTCATCGAGGGAGGTAAGACTCGCGGAGGCGGGCTCTGTGTTTACATCAACAACGCATGGTGTATGGATGCTTCTGTGGTCTACAAGCACTGCTCACCTTTAGTGGAGTTTATGACTATTAAATGCAGACCGATCTATTTACCAAGGGAATTTACAGCTGTTATGATTGTTGCTGTATATATCCCTCCAAGCTCCAACAGCAAAGTTAGAAGTGAGGCTTTGAATGAACTATATCTGCACATCAGTGAGCAACAAACAGCCCATCCTGATGCTTTTCTCATCACGGCTGGTGATTTCAACAAAGCAGATTTAAAGAGTGTATTTCCAAAAACATACAGAAACATAAACTTTGCAACAAGAGGAAACAACACACTGGACCAAGTTTACACCACCATGAAAAATGCCTACAGAGCCCTCCCCCTCCCCCACATTGGTGCTTCTGACCATATCTGTGTTATGCTAAAGCCAGCATACAGGCCGCTGGTGAAAGTCACAAAACCAGTCCGCAAGCAGATACGAGTGTGGCCAGAGGGGTCTTCAGAGGCACTCCAGGACTGTTTTGACACCACAGATTGGGGTATGTTCAAAGAAGCTGCTACCACAAACAACAACACATGTCTCCAGGAGTACTCAGACACTGTATGTTCATACATCACCAAGTGCATTGATGATGTAACCAACCTTAAAACCATCACTGTTCGGGCTAATCAGAAGCCATGGCTGACAGCAGAGGTTTACAGACTCCTGAAAGCCAGGAATGCTGCCTTCAAAGCGGGAGATCAGGTGGGCCTGAGGGCAGCCAGAAAGAACCTGGACTGGGGCATCAGAGAGGCCAAGAAGCAGTATTCCAGGAAAATAGCTCACCGTTTCAAGGACAGCAAGGATACACGCAGTCTGTGGCAGGGAATACAGACCATCACAAACTACAAACCATCCCCCCAGACCTGTGACAGCTCAGCCTCTGCGCTGAATGAACTGAATGAGTTCTTTGCTCGGTTCGAGGCAAGTAACAGCACACCTGCACATAAACTCCCCCCCTCTCCTGATGGCCAGGTGCTGACGCTGTCCTCAGACAGCGTAAGGCGATCATTCATCAAGATTAACGCCCGGAAGGCCTCTGGTCCTGACAACATACCTGGTCGTGTGCTGAAGGACTGTGCAGGGGAACTCGCAGCGGTCTTCACGGACATCTTTAACATCTCACTGAGCCAGGCCATCGTCCCCACCTGTTTCAAAGCCACCACCATCATCCCTGTCCCAAAGAAGGCAACGCCCGCATGCCTCAATGACTATCGCCCAGTAGCACTCACCCCCATCCTGATGAAGTGCTTTGAACGGCTAGTCATGAAAAGCATCACATCTGTCCTCCCTGCCTCCCTGGATCCCTTCCAATTTGCATACCGACCTAATCGCTCAACCGACGATGCCATCTCCTCTGCCCTCCACACAGCTCTCACACATCTGGACACGAAGGACTCTTATGTTAGAATGCTGTTCATCGACTTCAGCTCAGCATTCAACACCATCATCCCCCAACAGCTCATCCTTAAACTGGACAGTCTGGGGCTGAACACCTCAATGTGTAACTGGCTGCTAGACTTCCTGACCGGGAGACCACAGACAGTACGGGTCGGGAGTAACACATCTAGCACCATCACATTGAACACAGGGGCCCCACAAGGATGTGTGCTGAGCCCCCTTCTATTCACCCTGCTAACACACGACTGCACACCATCATACAGCTCCAACCACTTCATCAAGTTTGCGGACGACACAACAGTGGTGGGTCTCATCAGCAACAACGATGAGACGGACTACAGGAACGAGGTGAGCCGCCTGGCCTTGTGGTGCGGACACAACAATCTCACTCTCAACGTGGAGAAGACAAAGGAGATTGTTGTGGACTTCAGGAAGAGGGATGCCCAACATGCCCCTCTGACCATCAACAGCACCGCAGTGGAGAGAGTAGACAGCACCAAGTTCCTGGGAGTGCATGTCTCAAAGGACCTGTCCTGGAGCAGGAACACTGCAGCACTGGCCAAGAAGGCTCACCAGCGTCTCTACTTTCTCCGCAAGCTGAAAAGGGCTGGAGCTTCAACCCCCATCATGTGCACCTTCTACAGAGGTGCCATAGAAAGTGTCCTGACCAGCTGCATCACTGTGTGGTTTGGTGCATGTACTGCATCCTGCCGCAAGAGCCTCCAGCGCATCGTGAGAGCAGCTGAGAAGATCGTCGGCACCTCCTTCCCCTCACTGCAGGACTTACACAGCAAACGCCTCACTCGGAAAGCCCTCTGCATGGCAGGTGATCCCACACACCCACTACACAGCTGCTTCAGCCTGTTGCCATCAGGGAGGAGACTGAGAAGTCTCCAGGCTCGAACCAGCAGACTGAGTGACAGCTCTGTTCATCAGGCAGTCAGGATGCTAAACACTCTGCCTGCTCTGCCCCCCCTCCCATTTGAACTGCCTTAACACTAAAAACTTTCTCACACATTACCACACAACACAAAGATTTTAACACTGGACTCTATGTCAT
>JBBPBX010007128.1:0-15721 GCA_038048925.1 Garcialebias charrua | reverse complement strand
CCTTCTCGACCACCTTGACTTTAAAGAGTGGCTGAGCCTCCGTCTCCTCGATGTAGCACATGTAGTTACAGCGCCTGCAGCAGAAACCAATCACTGATCAATACTCACTCTGAGGAGGAGAACAAGAGCATGGCAGTTGTTCTGGCTCATACGGCTAACAAACGTTAGCAGCTTTATTCAGGGCTAACAGGTTCATTAGCATCAGGTCGTGTGCCTTGACATGCTTTCATGTTTATGTTGATCTGGACTGAGATAACCTGACAGGTTCTTAGGAACCCGTCCAGAACCAGTCAGAAAGATCACCTGTTGCAGTGGCGCATGCTCCAGTAGTAGCGGTTGGCATGGTAACCAATGGGGAAGATGGCGGCCTGGTTGTGGAAGGAGCCCATCTGCTGTGGGAGGAGCCTGCCAACGGTGCAGAACAGCAGGCTGCCGACCCGGAAGGTGTGCTGCCGCTCACTGCGCTGCACCACGGCGGCGATCTGCCTCGCCTCGTCCCGCTGCACGAAGACCCGCCGGAACACAGCGAAGCAGCGCAGCTCCGAGTCGTAAGGGTCGCAGAACGGCGCCGAGTCGAAGATCGGGTCGGGCGTGGTGGAGGGGGAACAGCTGGACGAGCGGTCCCCGCTGAGGAGCAGCGTCCGGGGCTTGTGGAGGTGACAGAGCATGGTCTTATCCTGGAGGAACAGAAGGAGATCCATGAGTCTGCACAGGTGAGTACAGGCCAACATCTGTCTCTGAGTGCACAGGCCAACATCTGTCTCTGAGTGCACAGGCCAACATCTGTCTCTGAGTGCACAGGCCAACATCTGTCTCTGAGTGCACAGGCCAACATCTGTCTCTGAGTTCACAGGCCAACATCTGTCTCTGAGTTCACAGGCCAACATCTGTCTCTGAGTTCACAGGCCAACATCTGTCTCTGAGTTCACAGGCCAACATCTGTCTCTGAGTTCACAGGCCAACATCTGTCTCTGAGTTCACAGGCCAACATCTGTCTCTGAGTTCACAGGCCAACATCTGTCTCTGAGTTCACAGGCCAACATCTGTCTCTGAGTTCACAGGCCAACATCTGTCTCTGAGTGCACAGGCCAACATCTGTCTCTGAGTTCACAGGCCAACATCTGTCTCTGAGTTCACAGGCCAACATCTGTCTCTGAGTTCACAGGCCAACATCTGTCTCTGAGTTCACAGGCCAACATCTGTCTGAGTGCACAAGTGTGTGTGTGTGTGTGTGTTGTGTGCATCACCTTGAAGAAGGTGCAGTGGGCCTGTAGGGCGCAGGTGAAGTGGTAAATGTTGGTGCAGCGGAGGCGGTTGCAGCCGGCGGTGGCGCCGGTCTGCTGGCAGTGGACGCAGCGCAGCATCAAGCCCCGCCTCAGAGCCAGCTCCACGTTGATCAGGGCGCCCGCCTGGGTCTCGTACACCTCACTGGACCACAGCGCACAGTTCAGGTGCACCTGAAACACAAACCAGGTGTGTGTGAGGGCCTCCACCTGAACCAGGAGCTGGTCTGCCTCGGGACACCCACCCACACATCCAGGTCCAGGTTCAGGAGTCGGGCCGGCCCGTCCGTCAGTCCGTCTCCCTGCTGGTGACAGAAGCAGCACCTCCGCTGGTCTTTAGGTAATGGGTCAGGACGAAGACACGCCCCCAGCTTCCTCAGCAACTTGTCCACTTCCTCCTCCGTCGGCATGGCAACCGCCTCATTAGCAACGCACTGACCCCTGAACAGAGGACGAGACCCAGTCCATCAGATTTTCTGAAATACCAGAACCATGACCCACAGAAGGACCCCCAGAACAGAATCAGAGTTTTCAGTAAGTTCATTCATCTGGACCTCAGAAGAACCAGACCTCGGACCCTGGGACACCTGGACTCTGTTTGATCCAGATTGAGTCGTGGTTCTGGAAAAGGCCCCAGTTTCTGACCTGCTGAGTGTGATGCTGACACTCCACCGTCTCCAGCGGGAACTCTTCGTTCTCTTCCCGTGTCGAGACAACGGCGACCCGTCTGCGCCTGGCACGGCCCGGGGGCGGGGTTTTAACTTCACCTTCACCTGTAAACCAATCAGCAGCAGTCAGTGGGACAGGTCACCTGAAGTGTTCAACTGGTGACTCCTCCAGCTTCAGTAACTGTCAGAGGATGAGGCTGGAGTCATGCAAACTCCAAGATGTTCTGTTTGGTGAAAATGCTACACTGATGTAACTGTCTTACCTGCATCACAAGAAAAGATTTATGAAGTCAATATTTGATTTGATTTGATTTGATTTATTTATTCATTCATTTTATGATTAAAACAAGAAAACAATACAATACAAAAAGAGAGAAAAAATATATATAAAATGAAAGGCGGCAGAAGAAGAAAAAATCTTATTTTTTCTGCCCCTATTCCTCCCATAAACAATTCATAAACACAACTACAGTACTTGGATTACAAAATAAATAATCAACTTAATTTTAGCATTTAAGAATAAACACATGATACAACCAACTCATATAATTTCCAAAATAGTGAACAACTTAAATAATAATTTCTACCCTCGGTGTCATACACAAACTTCCAAATTTCAACTCATTTAAATATATGTTTTTAACCGTTTAAACTTAATCATTCTTTTGAATGTAACCATTGATCTGACCACTTTAATATCAGACTCCAATTTATTCCATAACCCTATTCCTTGAATTATGGTAGATCTTCCCCTCAAACTAGTTCTAAAAGGTGGCCTCACAAATATATCTGTCCCTTTAAGATTATAATTACTCATTCTTCTGACAAAATATTTCTGAATATTAGAAGGAAGTGCATTAGTTTGAGCTTTATACAAAATTATCAAAACATTATAATCAATTAAATCATAAAATTTCAACAGTTTTGTTTGATAAAACAAAATGCTTGAAGGATGATGAGAATTCTTTCTGGTGATAATTCTAATAGCTCTTTTCTGCAATATAAAAATTGGCATGGTAATTGATTTACACGCCGTACCCCAAACGCTAATACCATAAATTAAGTGTGGCACAAATAATGTATTGTACAACAAATATAGTGCTTTATCATTTAGTAAATCCCTAACTCTGTAAAATATCGCAATAGACCTCGATAATTTTGCTTTAACTGAACTTACATGATGTTTCCAAGACAATTTTTCATCAATAATGATGCCCAAGAACTTCGCTTCAGAAACTCTTTGAATCACAGATCCATCAATTAAAAATGGAAAATCAATTGATTTATTTTTATTACTAAAGATCATATAACTAGTTTTATCCAAATTTAACGTTAATTTATTCATTTTAAACCAATTCTGAATTTTTGCAAGTTCTGTCATCATTAATTCTAAAGTTTGTTGAATATTGTTACCACAACCGAAAAAAGTGGTGTCATCAGCAAAAAGAATGCACTTGAGGAGTCCTGATACCTGTACCAAATCATTTATATATAATATAAATAGTTTTGGTCCTAGTATCGATCCCTGAGGAACTCCACATGTTATAGTGCTGAGCTCAGATTTCACCTCATCCATCTGCACAAACTGTTTCCTTTTACTCAAGTAACTACAAACCCATTTCAATGCCAATCCTCTAATACCATATCTATGTAACTTGTCAAGGAGTATATTATGATCCACTGTATCAAATGCTTTCTTTAAATCAACAAAAACACCCACACAATACTGCTTTTGATCCACTGCTGTAGTAATTAATTCCATCAACTCCATCAGAGCCATGGATGTTGAATTTCCTGTTCTAAATCCATATTGATTGTTGGTGAGAATATTAAATTTGTCAACAAATTGATCCATCCTGATTGCAAACAGTTTCTCCAAGATTTTTGAAAATTGTGGCAATAATGATATAGGTCTGTAATTATTAAACTCAGATTTGGAACCACTTTTGAAAAGAGGTATCACCTTAGCCACTTTCATGCGATCAGGAAATACTCCAGAAGAAAAGGACAGGTTACATATATATGTGAAAGGCTTAATGACATAACCCATTATATTTTTTACAAAAGTCATGTCCATATCCAGCCAGTCCTTAGATTTTTTGTCAGCAAACATGTTTACAATATTCATTATTTCTACAGAATCAGTTTTCTCCAGGAACATACTGTTAACATAACCCTCAATTAAATGATTTATATTTTTGTCAACTTTCGGTATTTTTGCAGCCAAGTCTGCACCAACATCCACAAAGTATTTATTAAATCCGTTAACAATTTCATTTTTATCAGTAGTTTCCTTGTCATTTATGACAAAATTTTGTGAATTACTATTTCTTACATGTTTTTTTGCAACACTATTTACAACCTTCCATGTTGCCCTCATGTCCCCATTACATTTACTCAATAAATCACTGTAATATTCTTTCTTATGTTTCCTTATTATCCCCACTAGTTTATTTTTGTACCTCTTATATTTATCTTCAGCTTCTTGTGTTTTACTTTTCAAAAAAATAGAATACAAATGATTTTTCTTTCTACAAGCATTTCTCAAACCATTAGTCATCCATTTTTGATCCACAAATTTCTTTTTAGTATAATGGTTGAGCACACAATTTTTTTCATACAATGTTTCCAAAGTATTCATAAATTCATCATATGATTCATTAACATCTTCCACGTAAACATTATCCCAGTTTAGATTAACTAAATCATTTATAAATTTGTCTATAGCTGTTTTTGATGTATTTATGATTTTATTCTTTTTTGCAATTTTGATCATATTACTATGATATTTTTTGTAGATAGAAAAAATCGGTAAGTGGTCACTAAGATCAGTCATTAGAATGCCACTAACCACATCCCCATTTATTGTATTTGTAAAAATATTATCCAATATTGTAGCACTGTGCGTAGTTATCCTTGTTGGTTTCGATATCAATGGGTAAAGGTTTAAAGTATGCATTGAGTCAATGAATGTACTGGTATTATAGGAATTTCTCAAACTCCCTAAATTGATATTGAAATCACCACATACGAACATTGTTTTGGTGCAACCTTTTTCCAATATTTCAGTAATTTTATCAGTAAATGTATCAATGTTTGAATCAGGCGGTCTATAAACACAACTTATTATAATGTTTTTATCCTTATTATTTATAATTTCAATTGTTATCATTTCAATCACTTTGTCCTCAGTTATAGACATTTCATCAATTAGTTTACATTTTATTTCATTTTTAACAAAAAGGGCCACCCCACCACCTCTCCTGTTAGTTCTGTTCCTATAATATAATTCGTACCCATCAATGTAAACATTATTTACATTTTCATCGTTAAGCCATGTTTCTGATAATGCTATTATTGTAAATGTTGTTTTTAACTGTTTTAAATAATCCGAAATGTTTGAAATGTTTGCATTTAAACTTCTACTATTGAAATGAATTATTGATAGTCCAGGCTTGATTAGACGTATGTCGTTAAACTTCGTTTCATCATAATATTCACAGACGTCTTCAGTTGGAAAGAATTCCGTTACAATCTCATCACTGACACTGTAAATTTTTTGATCAGAGTCATCATTCGTTATCATTTCCAAATATATTCATTCCCAGGCCGATAATTCTGACAACTCATTTAGATTATCCAAATTTATCCAATTCCTTCACGTCTTTTATTATTTTTGCATGTTGACCTTCTTTCACTCTAATCCAAACATTACCATTCCTTGTCCAAGTTGATACTATTGTTTTTTGTTTTTTTAACAACCTTGCTGCCCATGCAATATTGTTATTTTTTTTTAGTTAAATGTTCGTTGATGTAAACCTTAGTACCACTTAATTTTTTTGTTTGCATTAATACAGTATTCCTTATTTTCCTGCTAACAAATCTAACAATTATAGCAGGTTTGCTTTTGTTAGACTTGTTAGGCAAGGTGTAACACATGGATAGATCGTCTTGAGTAATATTAATATCTTTATCTTGTAAGAAAGTCACTACTTGGTCTTCCAGAGATTGTAGATCCTGAGGCATTGCATCTTCTGTGGATCTGGGTTTAACTTCTAATCCTGATATCACCAGGTTTTCTTGTCTCAAGATCCTCTCTATATCATCCACTTTGTTTTCAAGTTCCAAGATTTTCTTGTCCTTTTCCGATATTTGAAGTCTAAGTAGCTTTACTTCCTCCAATAAACCAATCAATTTTTCTTGATTAGTGGATAGCTTTTTTAGTTCTAATCCTATAAAGTTTATTGACTTTTTTATATCTTCCATAGTTTCAAGACTTTGTTCTTGAACTTGTTCTTCCACAAGTTCTTTCTTCCCTTTTTTTCCTTTACCAGCCATGTTTAATATACATACAACAGATTGCTGGTGAAAAGGCAAAGTTTGCCTCAATCCCAGTAACTCTGGTCTTAATAATAGTTTTCTGTGAAGGTCAAAGCCTGAATAAATAGGCTCACTGTTCACCCACGAGTTCTTCCGCCGAATTTCTCCGAATTTCTCCGAATTCCGCCGAAGTCTGACGAAGTCCTCCGAAGTCTGCCGAAGTCTGCCGAAGTCCGCCGAAGTGCAGTCACCGAGTCCTCCGAACTCCACAGAAGTCCGCCGAGGTCAGGCGAGGTCCTCCCTGGTCGAGACGAGGTCCAGCTTGCAGCTACACGGCTCACCGGCTTACTATGTCAGACACATGTGCAGCCGTACTCCGCCAAAGTCCGCAGAGGTTTAACCAAACCTCCGAAGGCAGAGACGAGGCCCAGCCACCATGCTAACCGGTCCGAGACGAGGCCCAGCTACAATGCTAACCAGTCCGAGACGAGGCCCAGCTGCAATGCTAACCAGGCCACTTTGGCAGGCGTACAATTGTCGCCACAGCTCACAGGTCCGAAACACGAAGACCGGATCCTCGGCTCCAGCAACCCGCTGGTCCGATAGCGACAATTCACTCCTCAGAAAGCACCCGGACCGGGTAAGTCAGTCGTAACCGTCTATTAATCGCCTTTCTCCATCCAATTAATTTTAAGTCCTCAAGCATACGAGTTTGATTGTCAGAGTTGTCGGTTTGAATTGTTAGAAAATTTTAAAACTGCCTCGCAGCGCAGCGTTTCGTTGAACGTCTGTCCGCGGCAGCCATCTTCTTGTGAATGAAGAATGAATATCAGCAGCAGATGTCAGTCTATTTTCAATTCAATTCAATTCAGTTTATTTTATTTCATTTAAATCAGGTGCACCTTTTTGTAAAACGAGACATCGTACAGTTTCAGGAATCTAAACGATTGTTTCACAATTAATTGATCTTTATTCTTTGTCTTACAGCAGTCTCAGCTAAATTCAGGCAGCTCAAAAACTTTTCCATTTTCTGTAACTACAGACAAGATCATGAAATCTGATCCACATCAAAGCCTCATATGAACAACAATATCACAACACAGCACAACGACTGCTTCACTGAATGTTCTTAATGACGTTGTTGAAGCATTGGATGCTAAGGATTATTGTGCTGCACTTTTCTTAGACCTGTCTAAAGCTTTTGACACAGTGGATCATAACATCTTGTGTAATAAGCTCTCAGAAATTGGTTTCTCAGATCACACCATTGGTTGGTTCTCTATCTTTCAGACTAGAGGCAATGTGTTCAACGGTAATTGCCCTTCCTCCAGTTATTTAACAGTCAGCAATGGTGTACCACAAGTCTAAAAAAGCTAAGTCTGGTCCTCTGGACATAAAAAAAAATAAAAATAAAAATTGTAGAAACATTGTGTCTTTCCTCCAAAAGACTTCCTCAGTCTGAGGAGCTGTATTCAGCTCAGTCTTATAAATAGCACCCTCTCACAGTGGATCAACCAGTTGGCTGATGACAGCCTGAAACCAGCTGCTCACATGATCAATTGTGAATAAAAACTGAATGCAACAATGTGGAGATGGCAAATGTCAATATTTTATTCGTAATAGAACATAGATGACAGATCAAAAGTTTAATCTGAGTAAATGTAACATTTTAAAGGAAAAATATGTTGATTCAAAATTTCACAGTGTCAACAAATCCCAAAAAAGTTGGGACAAGTAGCAATAAGTGGCTGGAAAAAGGAAATTGAGCATATAACGAACAGCTGGAAGACCAATTAACACTAATTAGGTCAATTGACAACATGATTGGGTATAAAAAGAGCTTCTCAGAGTGTCAGTGTCTCTCAGAAGCCAAGATGGTAAGAGGATCACCAATTCCACCATTGTTGCGCAGAAAGATAGTGCAGCAATACCAGAATGGTGTTACCCAGCGTAAAATAGCAAAGACTTTTAAGTTATCATCATCAACCGTGCATAACATCATCAAAAGATTCAGAGAATCTGGAACAATCGCTGTGCGTAAGGGTCAAGGCCGTAAAACTCTACTGGATGCTCGTGATCTCCGGGCCCTTAAACATCACTGCACCTCAAACAGGAATGCCACTGTCAAGGAAATAACAGAATGGGCTCAGGAATACTTCCAGAAAGCATTGTCAGTGAACACAATCCACCGTGCCATCCGCCATTGCCAGCTGAAACTCTACAGTGCAAAGAGGAAGCCATTTCTAAGCAAGCTCCGCAAGCTCAGACGTTTGCACTGGGCCAGGGGTCATTTAGGGGTCACCAGGGGTCACCGTGGCAGCACGGTGGCACAACTGGTAGAGCTGCTGCCTCTCAGCGAGCAGGTCCCTGGATCAAATCCCGGTCCGGGGGCCTTTCTGGGTGGAGTTTGCATGTTCTCTCCGTGCATGCGTGGGTTTTCTCCGGGTGCTCCGGTTTCCTCCCACAGTCCAAAAACATGCATGTTAGGCTGATTGGTAACTCTAAATTGACCCTGGGTGTGAGTGAGACAGGTCCCTCTTGTAAATGAGTCCCCGTGGCTCAACGAGGCTAGCCTGTATAAATAAAGGTTGAATGAATTTAAAATGGAGTGTGGTAAAATGGAAGACTGTTCTGTGTCAGATGAGTCACAATTTGAAGTTCTTTATGGAACACTGGGACGCCATGTCATCCGGACCAGAGAGGACAAGGATAGCCCAAGTTGTTATCAACGCTCCGTTCAGAAGCCTGCATCACTGATGGTATGGGGTTGCATGAGCGCTTGTGGCATGGGCAGCTTGCATGTCTGGAAAGGCACCATTAATGCAGAGAACTATGTTCAGGTTCTAGAACAACATATGCTCCATCTAGACGTCATCTCTTTCAGGGAAGACCCTGCATTTTTCAACAAGATAATGCCAGACCACATTCTGCAGCAATCACAACATCATGGCTACGTAGGAGAAGGATCCGGGTACTGAAATGTCCAGCCTGCAGTCCAGATCTTTCACCTATAGAGAACATTTGGCGCATCATAAAGAGGAAGGTGCGACAAAGAAGGCCCAAGACGATTGAACAGTTAGAGGCCTGTATTAGACATGAATGGGAGAGCATTCCTATTTCTAAACTTGAGAAACTGGTCTCCTCTGTCCCCAGACGTCTGTTGAGTGTTGTAAGAAGAAGGGGGGATGCCACACAGTGGTAAAAATGGACTTGTCCCAACTTTTTTGGGATTTGTTGACGCCATGAAATTTTGAAACAACATATTTTTCCCTTAAAATGATACATTCTCTGTGACGCCGCTTTGGCGCAGGGGATAAAGCGGGCGGCACATATGCTTGAGGCTGAGCCTCTCCACAGGCGTCGCGGGTTCACGTCCCAGACCCGACGAGCTTCTTTCTGTGGTGTCTCCCCCCTCTCTACCCGTTTCGCCCTATCCCTCTCCAATAAAGGCCACTAGCGCCCAAAAATGTAAAAAAAAATAATAATAAAAAAAAAAGATCCATTCTCTCAGTTTAAACTTTTGATCTGTGATTTGTGTTCTATTCTGAATAAAATATTAGATGTTGGCACCTCCACATCATTGCATTCAGTTTTTATTCACAATTTGTTTAGTGTCCCAACTTTTTTGGAATCCGGTTTGTACATGCTCTAGCCAACAGCCCCTCATGTCTCAGGTGGGGGTCCTGATGGCTCTGGTGTTACCTTGCGGCCAAAGACGGCTTTTGCACCTAAGGTGTTATCTCGCTCTCACTGTAGCCAACCATTGAGACTGGCACGATTTCAGCCTAAGCTGGTGGTGGTGGTGGGGGTGGCAACAGGTCTGGGTTGTTGTGCCTAATGAGGGCACTGGAGGCATAGATCGCAAGTACTACCACCATAAGTCACTTAGACCAGCTGTTCCTATGTTTTGGAGGCCCTAGGTTAGGTTGTCCTCTTTCCAAGCAACGTCTCTCCTACGAAGCAGGGCACGGCCCCCCGCCGGTTGGTGTGAAGATACACTACCAGGAGCGGCTCCGCTTTCTGGACAGCCTTGACAGGGGTTCTGCTGGAAGCAATATGTGTTATTGCATCATTGGCTTCCCCAAGCACGTTCACCAGATTTTACAACGCCAACGTGGCCACCCCTCATCCTCATCCTCTGGGCCAGGTTCTTCTGCAAGGGTCCTCTGGGCCTTCTCAGTGAGGTATGTGCTCAGGATTCCTTGTGACATCAGTGGTATTAGTCATTCAGTGCTTTCAGCACCACCCTCTGGTGGTCAGGAGGAATGAAATAGAACAAAAATTACACATGTAACTACAGTTCTAAGAATCTCGGATGACCGCCAGACACATTAGAGATATTTGCACAAAGTATCGGTATTGAATCGGTATCGCTGATACTAGCATGAATTTTACTCAGTATCAGAATCAGAAAGGAAATTGTGGTATCAAATATTACTATTCAAAATGATGACAATTGAGTGAATATCATGCAGAGCAAGCTGCAGTTCTAGTTTTGAAAAAAATTATTTGAAGCAAGTGGTTGGTTAAAATGGCGATGAAATCATCATAGGAGGAGCTGGACAATCAAAATAAGAGGGAATTTCCAAGTACAGTACTTACTAATATACAGTATATTGCATTAGCTCCAGAGTTCATAGCATCTGATCCAGAGAGAGTATTTGATGTTAGCTACAGACCTAATAGTGTAATTTCCGTAGCTAATATGAGCTACTATAGCTAATACAGCTAAAGCTAGAGTGAATATAAGTTTACGCTAACTCCAGAGCTAAATATATGACCTTAGCTCCAGACCTAATACTGTATATTTAAAGCATTAGCTCCAGAGCTAATAATTGTTTTGACCCATATGTTGTGCATAAGGACTAATACAAAATCTAACTTTATTGTCACGTTGTAAATTTTTAACCATGACTCCTTGTGTTTTCGCTTCCACTGCAACCGATGTACATCATTGCCGCAGAATGCATTGCACCGGTAAAATAATGGCAACCTCCTTGGTGAAAATGTAATAAACATATACCTTGTACATTTTTAAAAAGTAAATAGGAGTTTTCACGTCACAAACGAGAACTTTTAGTGGAATTGAAAATGATCTATTCAGGCCAATATGTACTCATTTTCAAGAGAGACCTGTTTAGGGAGCAGATGGTGGGGGTTAAGGGCCTTGCTCAGGGGCCCAGAGTGGGGCAAATGAGGGTGGAGGCAGGTGTGGGTGTTTCACCTTTTTCCACCCAAAATTTTTTTGATGTTGTCGGTACCAGGGCTTGAACTTGCGACTTCCGATCACAGGCCCACCGTCTCTAACCTCTGCGCTACCACTCCCCTTAGGTAACTGTAAACCACTTTAGTTGTAATTGTCATCACGCCGGTCAGAATTTAACCGCTTTTCTCCAAAAATAGGATCATTCAAAGAGCTATCTGCAACAGGTGAGATATTAACATTTGTAACCTCTCCACAGAACCCCAATTTAAAGAGCAAGAAATGACAAAGTTGTGTTCATTTTGGTCCAACCTTGAAAATAACAAGACAAAATCTCATAAAATGTAATTAAAGGCTAATCACCGACAATAGTCAAAGTTTTCCTTCAGGTGGGTGCTTTGTGTTGTAAAAAATATAAATACAACAGCTGAAGCAATCTGATTTTAGAAAACCCTCTAAGAACGTGACGGTTCAGCATGGAGTCAGTTTAATGTAAAATAGTCCGATGGTCATGAATTATGAACGCTTTAGCTCAACCCAGAACATCTTAGAAATGGATGTATCCACATCTCTTCTTCACACTGCAGCATATACATTTCATAAAATATTTATATATTAAAGGTGCAGTCTGCAGTTTTTGTAGAACGCAGCACTTAGAAAAATTTTCAACAGGGAAAGCATTCTGGTCCCTCCCCCTCAGAGCCATATGGCTCTGCTCCCCCTTGCTCTCGCTGAAATTCAGCTCCGCCTCCACTACATGTCCTGTCGCAGCCGCTGCGAAGTTCTGTGTTTATATGTTAATAAAACGTTCTAAAAAATAAAATAAAAACATGGAGCGCTGGTCCAGCACACCAGAACACCATGAAATCTGCTGAGCCTCGCGCAGCCACGTTGAACCCGAGTTTAATTCGCTCGTGACAAATTCATTCATTTCCTCATTTCAGTCATGGAGTCAGCGGAGGAGGAAGCGATCACTTGACTTTTGGCAAAAAAACAAAAGAAAAGTCCAGATCAGGGATGAAGAAGGGGAATTTAATACATTTGTGTCACATACAAAACAGTTTTGCATCGCTTTGCAATCCTTTGAACGAGAACGTGCGCGGCCGCTGGGGCTGGGACAGGCGGGGGCGTGGGTTAGGAGCGTGAGAAGTGAGAAGCTCTGTTTTTATTGGCTGGTTAACGGCGGGTCACTGTGGGAATTTAGAAATGCTTTTAGTAACACCTGGAGAAGCAAGGGGAATATAGTTTTTTTCAGAGATTACTTTGTCTAACATCAGTCTGTCAGGAGATAGTGACAGAGTGAAGAAATATGTTAAAAATATATTTTTAGAAAACTTACAGACTGCACTACAGAAACGGCAGACTGCACCTTTAATAAAAATGAGAACTTTATTGAGACTGTGCCAAACAATACAAAGTCAAGAGGTTTTATTTCTGCAAAGCAAAGGATTTATTGCTACATAATACTGTTTTATTTACATTAGAGTTATGATTATATACGTATATAAACATGTTTAGCTATACTGTAATTATAAATAATGTAGGGAACAGAGGTTGACCAATTACTTTTTTTTATTTTAAATTATTACTATATTTTTGGCCAATGCTGACAAAATAACAGAATTATTATTTTTTTGGTCAATATATATCCATCACTTAAATATTATAATGAAGAACGGGCGGTGGACTCACGAGGTAGCTTGGCGAACTCAGCTTTATTGAACTGCTAATAGCACGACATGTTAACGTCTCGTCAGGCTCAGTTCCCAACTAAACACACACCGCGCATGCTCAGTCTATACTAGCTACGGCAACCCAACTAGGACATATCACCACAGGTGGTATCTTAACGACTGACTTAAGTGATCATTTACTAATTTTCACAATCTATAAAAATGATCAAAGCATCACAAAAGCAGCTACAACGAAGAAAAAGATCATAAACACGTCAAAAAAGTTTTGGAAAAATTAAAAGAGGATCTAGATAAACAAGACTGGAATGAAGTGTATGTTGATGATGCGAACAGAGCATATGATGAATTTATGAATATCTTGGAAGCTCTGTATGAAAAGAATTGTGTGCAAACAAATTACACAAAGAGAAATACGGTTGATCAACCATGGATGACAAAAGGGTTGAGAAATGCTTGTAAAAAAAAGAATTATTTGTATTCATGTTTCTTGAAATTGCGAAGTCAGAGCGCTGAAGAAAAATATAAAAAGTATAAAAATAAATTAGTAGGGATTATAAGGAAACATAAGAAAGAATATTATAGTAAATTATTAGATAAAAGTAATGGTGATATGAAAGCAACATGGCGAGTAATGAATAGTGTCCTGAAGAATCATAAAACAAAAACTGGTATTTCAAAATATTTTGTAAAAGACAACGATGAAATTCATGATGAAAATGAAATTGTAAAATGATTTAATCAATATTTTGTGAATGTTGGATCAAGCCTTGCAGCTAAAATACCAAAAGTAGATAATAATGTGATTCAATTACAGGTTGTGCAAATAGTATTTTTCTAAATAGAACTATCCATCCATCCATCCATTTTCTTCCGCTTATCCGGGGTCGGGTCGCGGGGGTAGCAGCCTAAGTAGGGAGGCCCAGACTTCCCTCTCCCCAGCCACTTGGAGCAGCTCCTCTGGGGGAATCCCAAGGCGTTCCCAGGCCAGCCGAGAAACATAGTCCCTCCAGCGTGTCCTGGGTCTTCCTCTGGGTCTCCTCCCGGTGGGACATGCCCGGAACACCTCACCAGGGAGGCGTCCAGGAGGCATCCTAACCAGATGCCCGAGCCACCTCAACTGGCTCCTCTCGATGTGGAGAAGCAGCGGCTCTACTCCGAGTCCCTCCCGGATGACTGAGCTTCTCACCCTATCTCTAAGGGAGAGTCCAGACACCCTGCGGAGAAAACTCATTTCAGCCGCTTGTATCCGAGATCTCGTTCTTTCGGTCATAACCCAGAGCTCATGACCATAGATGAGGGTGGGAACGTAGATCGATCGGTAAATTGAGAGCTTTGCCTTTTGACTCAGCTCTCTCTTCACCACGACAGACCGGTACAGCACCCGCTTCACTGCGGACGCTGCACCTATCCGCCTATCGATCTCACGCTCCAGTTTTCCCTCATTCGTGAACAAGACCCCGAGATACTTAAACTCCTCCACTTGGGGCAGGACCTCCTCCCCGACCCGGAGAAGGCATGCTACCCTTTTCCGGCTCAAGACCATGGCCTCGGATTTGGAGGAACTGATCCTCATCCCGGCCGCATCACATTCAGCTGCAAACCGCTCCAGCGAAAGCTGTAGATCACGATCTGATGAAGCCAATAGGACCACATCATCTGCAAAAAACAGAGAAGCGATTCTAAGGCCACCAAAACGGATCCTCTCAACACCTTGGCTGCGCCTAGAAATTCTGTCCATAAAAGTTATGAACAGAATCGGTGACAAAGGGCAACCTTGGCGGAGTCCAACTCTCACTGGAAACGAGCCTGACTTACTGCCGGCAATGCGGACCAAGCTCTGACACCGGTCGTACAGGGACCTAACAGCCCATATCAATGGGCCTGGTACCCCATACTCCCGGAGTACCCCCCACAGAACCCCCCGAGGGACGCGGTCGAATGCCTTCTCCAAGTCCACAAAGCACATGTAAACTGGTTGGGCAAACTCCCACGCACCCTCCAGGACCCTGTTGAGGGTGTAGAGCTGGTCCAGTGTTCCACGACCAGGACGAAAACCACACTGCTCCTCCTGAATCCGAGGTTCGACTATCCGACGGACCCTCCTCTCCAGAACCCCTGAATAGACCTTACCAGGGAGGCTTAAGAGTGTGATCCCCCTATAGTTGGAACACACCCTACGGTCCCCCTTTTTGAATAGGGGAACCACCACCCCAGTCTGCCAATCCAAGGGAACTGCCCCCGATGTCCACGCGATATTGCAGAGTCGCGTAAGCCAACACAACCCCACAACATCCAGAGCCCTAAGGAACTCAGGACGAATCTCATCCACCCCCGGAGCCCTGCCACCACGGAGCTTTTTAACCACCTTGGCGACCTCAGCACCAGAGATTGGAGAGCCCGACCCAAAATCCCCAGGCTCCGCTTCCTCAGTGGAAGACGTGCCAGTAGGATTGAGGAGGTCTTCGAAGTATTCCGCCCACCGACTCACAACATCCCGAGTTGAGGTCAACAGCACGCCATCCCCACCATAAATGGTGTTGGTCGCGTACCGCT
>JBBPBX010007127.1:43957-66167 GCA_038048925.1 Garcialebias charrua | reverse complement strand
TATATATATATATATATATTGTATTGACTACTACTATATACTACTGTATTGACTGTATTGTATATATAATACTACTGTATTGACATCATTCAGCAGCAAATCCCATCCATCCATCCATCCATCCTTCATCAGCAAATGATGTCAAACATGAACACTTCTGAAAGAGCAGCAGCTACTGCATTGACATCAATCAGCAGCAAACCAGTAGCAAATCACATCCATCAGAAACATGTTGCAACCATAGTGACACCAGTGCCTTGGTGTGCAGTCCATGCCCACGTGCATGAAAAACAAGTCCATGAGCTCTAAGAAAGCTCGAAGCAGCAGAAAAAGAAAAAGAATTCCCTTACTTTGATTGAAGTGTAGGTAGACAGTCTGTATGATGTTTTTCTCAAGTTCAAACCTGGATCACATGGAACTCAACCATGAATGATGGGGAGCATTTGAGGCCAGGTGTGAGTTCAGGTGTTCTGTTGGGGAGGTCAGCTGCATCCACTTCTCTGCTGTTCCCTGGGACTGCCACCTTTCTTTCTCCTGAGGTGAGACCACCTCACCTCAGGCTGTTTGCAGTCACACATTCCTCATACAGCTCATCCATACATGTTTAGCCTGCCAAAAGGTGTTAAAAAATTCATTAGTGACACATAGCCTAGGTTATGTAGTGATAAATAAATGGAAAAACGTGTATTGTTTATATTTATAAATTTAGCATTGTAGTATGTAAACTACATTTTGAAATGTATTTATTAATTACCTATATGAACTGTGATTTTTTTAAAGATGGACAAGGTTGTATGTTTGCATAGTGTAAAGTAAATGTATTTATTTTTATTTTATTTATTAAAATTCATTCATTTCACTAAAACAAAGTCAACAACTCAATAAAAAATAAAAAACATACATTCAAAATAAAATGAAAGGCAGCAGATGAAGAATAATCTTATAATCTCTGCCCCTTTTTTACCCAAATAAACTCACAACAATGATTTATCAAAGAACAAAATTAATTGCATCACCAAATGTAAGATTACATCATCTTAAACAACTCAAATAAATTCTTATGTTATTTTTCATATTCCTTCAAAAAAAAATCACTTTTAGCAATCTCTTAAATTCACAATTATGTACTTATTTGTACGTGTCAGTTGTACACTTTTGTTTATAACTATCAATAATTAAACATGGTTCACAACTACACTGGAAATTATTGAATTTTTACCTGCCAACCAGGTGAAGACTTTCAGTGATCTTCTCCACTTCTTCTTCAAGGGTTCTCCTGGTTTTGTTACATTTATTATCCGTCCGTCCATCCATTATCTTTACCTGCTTTCTCCTGTGCCCATGTCCAGCACGAAGTTTCTGCCCTGGTGCATGGTTCTGGTGGTCCAGAGCGCCGGAGCTCCGGCGCGCGCCGGGGCCGTTCTGGATCGTGTACCCAGGCAGGGAGCCTCTTGGTGGGGCTTCAAAGCAGCATGGCCGGCCTGGTTCTCAGTTGAGCTCCGGCGCGCGCGCGCCGGGGGCCGTTCTGGATCGTGTACCCAGGCAGGGAGCCTCTTGGTGGGGCTTCAAAGCAGCATGGCCGGCCTGGTTCTCAGTTGAGCTCCGGCGCGCGCCGGGGGACCTTCGGACGGATTTATCTCGGAAACAATGCTTCGTCTGGCGGCCTCGTAGCTGCCGTGTCTTCCGTGAACTGCCAAGACTGGACCAATGAGATGAGCCGGATTCTGTAGTTTCAATCACGTGTGTAAAAGGGCTGTCAGCTCATTGGTCACAGAGCTTCTTCTTCTTCTATTGTTTATTGGCGGTTGGCGAACTTATTTTAAGCACATTACCGCCACCAACCGGACTGAGTGTGTGCATTGCCGTCTGCTCCCAATCATACACGTCATGTCAACAAACTAAAAGACACTTATGAGTTGTTTTTGAAAAACAACTTTTTATTTTATTTGGGTTGGATAATAAGGAAAATTGAGGACAAAGCCTTGTTTTATCTACGTCTAGCGACAATAAAAAAATAAAATAAAAAATAAAAAATTTCTGCCAGGCTGAACTGCTCACTCCTGGCCAGCAGAGGGCCCCCTTGAGCTGTCGGGCCCCTGGGCACCCGCCCGGTGTGCCCGTATTATAGATCCGGCCCTGTCTATGTTGCCTGTTGCGTGTTTTGTTTGTCCAGCACTTTGGTGTGGACTTGTTCCTGTTTAAAGTGCTTTATAAATAAAATGGTATGGTATGGTATGGTATTTTATCAGTGAATATTTCTATATTTGATCCTGGTGATCTATATACACAACTTATTATTATGTTTTTATCATTTTTGTTTATTATTTCTATTGTTATCATTTCCATAATATTATCAACTATTATTGACATTTCATTATTTAATTTACATTTTATTTCATTCTTAACATATAAAGCGACTCCACCACCTCTTTTATTATTTCTGTTCATGTGAAATAATTCATACCCTTCGATGTGAATATTACTTGTGTTATCATCATTGAGCCATGTCTCTGACAGTGCTATTATCGTAAAAGTTCTTGTAATGTTCTTATTCTTAGTAAGAATAAAACATTGGGAAGAAGCCTCGTGAGTTAGCTTGATAACTTCTTTATTCAACTCTTCTTCTACTACGTTCTGTACAGTATCTACATGCAGTAGCCTACAGCTCCCCTAGCGGTAGCTACAGTAATAACAGCTATCAGTACATCCCCTTTTCTGACAGGTTTTGAATAAGAATAGAATAGAATAGAATATATCTTTATTGACCTTGACATTGCACCGGGGCACAAAGACAACGTTAATGATTACGCACATTCATCATAGGATAGGGATAGATAACTATTCAAACTCTTACAACACTGTCAAACTCTGATAGTATTAACACTCCTGACCCTGAACATGTTATTTATAATACACAATTCTGTTTCTTATCAAGAATGTTATTATTAATATTATTATTTTTTATCTTAACCAGTATGACCAAACTACTGCACAAATTCTATTTTACATTTCAACAAGCAAACAACATCTTTAACAAATTATTCTTTTTTTTCTTTTTTTTCTTTTTACACAATAGTTCACAATTGTTCTATGAGCCTCTCTGGAGGTTTCCTAGGTCGGGAAGACCTTCTCAGTGTCTCTGTTGTTGGTGAAGGTGAAAGAGGTTCACTCTGGTGTTCATCTGATGTAACACTCTGTTGTTCAGATTCATCCTCTTCGACCTGATGGTTAGCATCTTGAACCTTTAACAGACTCCTCCGGTTTCTTCTGAACACTTGTCCATTTTCTGTCTCAACAGTAAACGAACTGGGTCCTACTTCATTTAGCACCGTTGCTTTTCTGTCCCAGAACTCAGGACCTGCAATCTTCACAACATCTCGTTCCTGAAGAGGTGCCAAACGTCTTGCCGTCTTGTCATAGTTCCTTTTCTGTCGGTACTTGAGTTTCATCCTTTTGTCCATAAGCTTGTTGTCACACTTATCATTCTCCTTTAAAATGTGTGGAAGTGTGGTACGAAGCTTGCGATTCATCAGTAGCTCAGCAGGTGATGACCCACACTCCAGTGGTGAAGCTCGATAGCTCAGTAGAGCTAGGTTAGGGTCAGTCTTACTGTCTCTGGCTTTTTTAAACAGTCTCTTCACTATTTGGACCCCCTTTTCGGCTTGTCCATTTGCTTGTGGATACAAGGGACTAGACGTGATGTGCTTAAATCCATATTGTTTTGCGAAGTCCCGAAACTCTTCACAGTCATATTGTGGACCATTGTCACTGATGACACACTGTGGAATCCCATGTCTTGAAAAGAATCCCTTCATGTGTGTGATTACTGACTTTGCTGATGTACTGGAAAGTTGTACCACTTCTGGATAATTAGAGTAGTAGTCAATCACCAGCAGAAAGTCCTTTCCGTCCAGATGAAATAAGTCAGTGCCTACCTTTTGCCACGGTGTAGTAGGTAGCTCTGCTAGCATCATTGGCTCTTTGGTTTGCTTGTAGTGATGTTTGAGGCATGTTTCACATTTTTGTATAATTTCTTCGATGTCCTTGTTAATACCCGGCCAGTAAACAGCATCCCTTGCTCTGCGTTTGCATTTTTCTACACCCAAATGTCCCTCATGGATACGCTGAAGCATGTCCTTTCGCATGGACTGAGGAATGACAATCCTATTCTGTCTCAGCAGCAGTCCATTAGTCAAACACAAATCTTCACGAACAGGGTAAAACCCTGAGCAGACCCCTTTGGACCAACCATTTTGGATTTGGTGGGACACTTTTTGTAGCAGAGGATCTTTTGCTGTTTCCTGTACAATTTTCTGCAACATTACATCTGATGCAGGGAGTGTGGCAGTCACCATGTTTACATGTGTTTCTGCATCCTCAGATACAGAGATGCCCAGCTTGTCACTGCTTGGTGCTGGTGCTCGTGAGAGTGCATCTGCCAACACAATGTACTTTCCTGGCGTGTAAATTAGATCAAAGTCATAACGTTGCAAAAACATCATCATGCGCTGGATTCTTGGCGACATGTCGTTTAAATTCTTTTTTCTGATCGATATCAGTGGTTTGTGATCCGTCTCTGCAATAAACGTTGGTAGTCCATACACATAGCTGTGAAATTTTCCACAACCATACACTAGGCCCAATGTTTCTTTTTCAATTTGAGCGTAGCGCTGTTCAGTTTCAGTCATTGATCTGGATGCATATGCTACCGGTTGCCATTTTTCTTCATTCATTTGGAGCAGCACAGCACCCAGTCCATCTTTTGATGCATCTGTTGAAATTTTTGTTGGTTTTGATGTATCAAAGAAGGTGAGTATTGTCTCTTTAGCTACAGTTTCCTTTAGCATTTTCCATTCTTTTTCATGTCTGGCTGTCCACTCGAACACTCTTTTGTGTTGTAACAGCTCCCTGAGACATGCTGTCTTTAAGGAAAGATTAGGAATGAACTTACCCAGGAAGTTGATCATTCCCATGGCTCTTAAGACACCTTTTTTGTCAGTGGGTGCAGGCATGTTTAATATTGCTTGCACTTTGGACTGATCAGGTTCCACTCCATCACTTGTGACCTTGTCACCTAAGAAGGTCATCTGTGTGACTCCAAAAAGGCATTTGTCTTTATTTAGTTTCAGTCCACTCTTTTTTACTCTCCACAATAGCTTCTCCAGCCTGTCATCATGTTGTTGTTTTGTTTTACCCCAGACCACAAGGTCGTCTATGTAGACTCTGGTGCCTTCCAGTCCTTCTATTATGGTCTCCATTGCTCTGTGGAAAATTTCTGGTGCTGATTTTATGCCAAAAGGTAATCTTAAGAAACAATAACGCCCATATGGTGTGTTAAATGTAGTGTATCTGCTGCTTTCTGGGTCCAGCCTCAGCTGCCAAAAACCCTGTGAAGCATCTAGCTTGCTAAAAAACTTAGCTCCTGTCATGTCACTCATTATTTCTTCTCTTTTTGGGATCTGATAATGCTCTCTTTTAATATTTTCATTAAGATCTTTGGGATCAAGACAGACTCTTAATGCACCTGTGTTCTTTTTCTTGACACATGTGATGGAGTTCACCCAGTCTGTAGGCTCCTCTACTGGTTCAATGACACCCATTTTTGTCATTCTTTCTAATTCTCTTTTTAAATCAGCCCTGAGTGGTGCAGGAACTCTCCTTGGTGCATGCACTACTGGAATAGCGTCATCTTTGAGCTGAATTTTGTAAGTATAGGGTAGTGTTCCCTGTCCCTCGAAGACTGAATGAAATTTATTTACAATGTCTGTGCTTCCTTCACACTGCTGGTGGTGCTCCGGTCTTTTGTCTTGTGCAGATACTTCTATGTTGTCAGCATTAATCTGATAGATCCTCTTGACCAGTCCTAGGTCTTCAGATGTTTTGTCTCCTATGAGAGACTCATGCCCATTAGGCACAATGGTAAACAGTAGATTATGCTTTTTGCCTTTTACTGTTACATTCAGTCTGCAGCCACCTTTTGTTTGTATCGGTTGGTTGTTATAAGCCTTCAGAGGTGAGACTTTTTCTGACTGAATTTTAGGCTTTTCCTTTAATGTGTTGAAATCCCTTTCGCTGATTAAGTTAACTTTGGCCCCAGTGTCAATTTTGAATGTCACTATGGTCCCATTAACCAATAGTGGAGCAGTCCATTTGTCTTCTGCGACCACATTTACAGCTTTAACAGTGTCTGCTTTTGAAGACTGTGAGCTGACATCTTCATCTTGTGACACCATTTTGATGTAAAATGTTTCACTTAATGCATAGTCAGCTGTGTCTTCCTGCACTGTGTGGATTTCTTGTCCTCTCTTCTTGGAGAAACACATTTTAGCATAATGGTTTAGTCCTTTGCACGTTGCACATTTTTTACCAAAGGCAGGACATTGTCTTTGTCTGTGTTTTTCACCACATCTTTTGCAACTGTAAATTTCCTCATTATTGTCTTTGCTTTTGCTGTCATAATTTTTAAATTTGTTCCAAGATGTTCTTTTCATCACTGCATTGACAGACTCATCTTCATGATGTGCTGTTCTTTGTGCAGGCTCTTGAAAACAAATGGCATGTCTTCGTGCTAACTCGCTGGCTTGACATATTTTTATAGCATTGTCCAAAGTTAGCTCCATTTCTCTTAATAATTTCTCTCTCAGTTTCTTGTCATTGGTGCCAAACACTATCTGATCTTTTATCAGTGAGTCTCTGAGGTCACCAAAATTACATGACTGAGCTTTAAGCTTGAGGTCTGTGAGGAAGGTATCAAATGACTCACCCGCTTGCTGTAGGCGTGAGCGAAAGACGTACCTCTCATAAGTTTCGTTTTTCTTTGACAAACAGTGTTCATCAAATTTCTTCACAACCTCTTCAAACTTATCTTTGTCCTCGGGTTGAGCAAACACAAACGTGTTGAAGACTTCTATCGCTTCTGTTCCGGCGACGGTGAGCAGCATGGCAATTTTCCTTTCATCTGCCCGCCTCTCCACTCCGACAGCAGCGAGGTACAGCATGAACTGCTGTTTAAAAGATCTCCAACCTGCATCCACGTTTCCAGTCAGTTTCAACGGACCTGGCGGTTTCAATGCATCCATCATCGTGTTGCTTCTTGTTCGACGACTCCTGGTACCATGTAATGTTCTTATTCTTAGTAAGAATAAAACATTGGGAAGAAGCCTCGTGCGTTAGCTTGATAACTTCTTTATTCAACTCTTCTTCTACTACGTTCTGTACAGTATCTACATGCAGTAGCCTACAGCTCCCCTAGCGGTAGCTACAGTAATAACAGCTATCAGTACAGTTCTATTTAACTGTTTTAAGTAATCTGTTATTTTGGATATATTTGCATTTATACTTCTGCTGTTAAAGTGAATAATAGAGAGAACTCCATTTGTTATATTGATGTCATTAAATTGCTCTTCATTGTAGTATTCGCTATCTTTTATTACTGGAAAAAAGTTAGCATCAATAACATCATTAACATTATATATTTTAGGTTCTGAGTCTTCGTATGTTGTCATGTTCTAATGTATTTGTTCATTTCACTGTATGTTATGTCCATTTTGTGTGTAAGTTGTTTCATTGATTTGTAATTTGTCCTCTCCTGAGTTCGTCTAGATCCTTCAGTTCTTTTATCATTTTAGGGTTAGCCCCTTCATGTGTTTTGATAAAGATGTTTCCATTTCTTGTCCATGTTGATGCTATTTTATTTTGGTTTTTTAACCACCTTGCTTCCTTTGCAATTTTTCCATTTTTTTTGTTAGATGTTCATTTATGTAAACGTCTGTTCCCTTCAGTAGCTTTGATTTACTAATTACGTAGTTTCTAAACTTCCTGCTAACGAACTCGACGACTACCGACGGTTTGGTATTTGGTGGTTTACTGGGCAGGGTGTAACAGAACGAAATGTCCTCATATTTTATGTCATAGTAATTGTCCCATAAAAAATTAACTACAGTCTCCTCCAGAGTCTCTAGTTCTTCCTGTGGTGCATCCTCAGTTGGGCCAGTGTTAGTGAGAGCATGTTTATATGTCCGACACTTACTAACATCAAGTCCTGTGATCACCACGTTGTTTTTTGTGTATTTTTCCATGTCATCTATTTTTTTTTCCAGTTCAGCTATTTTATTGTCTTTGCTAATTATCAGTTCTTTCAGTTGTCTTATTTCATCAACCAGACCGGCCTGTGAATCAATTTTTGCTGATAATACTGATAGTTTTTCACTTATATAGTTTAGTGATTTTTTAAAGTCTTGCATTTCTGTTGAGCTGTTTCCCTCCGACTCTGTTGTCTTTTGTCCTCTATTTTTCGTCATACTTACAGAGTTAGTAGTCTAGTGGTAGCAGGTCTCTGGTTGATGGTTTGTTTACTGAACCACGTGGCCCTTCCACGAGGATCACAGGCCTAACGATGGTGGCTGTGGTCCAGTGCCCAGATCAGCGGTTAGTTCAGAACTCACGGTCTCAGCAGTCTGCAGCAGTCAGATCTGTTATCCTAAGAGGTTGGCTCACTAGCCTGGCTTAGACGGCGGTCCTCCGGTTTGCACACGGTGTAATTAATGGAACAAATAACTACTGCTGTTGATCAAAAACAATATTGTGTCAGTATTTTTGTTGATTTAAAAAAGCATTTGATACTATTGATCACACCATTCTCCTTGAAAAATTGAACAAATATGGTATTAGAGGACCAGCATTACAGTGGGTATCTAGCTATTTAAAAGATAGGAAACAATTTGTACAAATAAATGATGTAAGATCTGACCTCTGTAATATCACATGTGGAGTTCCCCAAGGCTCTGTACTTGGACCAAAGCTATTTATTTTATATGTGAATGACTTGGTAAATGTGTCAGGACTCCTTAAATGTGTACTTTTTGCTGATGATACCACTTTTTTCTGTTTAGGTGAAGATATAGAACAAATGTTGGAATTGATAAAGACAGAATTTGTCAAGATACAAACTTGGTTTAAAATAAATAAATTATCATTAAATCTAGAAAAAACTAATTACATGATATTCGGTAATAAAAAGAAAACTGTTGATGTTCCACTCAAAATTGAGGATGTTGAGATTTGTAGAGTGAGTGAGGTGAAGTTTTTGGGTGTTATCATTGATGACAAACTGACATGGAAACAACACATAAATTCTGTAAGAATAAAAATAGCTAAATCGATTGCAGTACTGTACAAAGTCAGAGACCTATTGAATGATAAAGCTCTGTATTTGTTGTATAACACAATCATTGTTCCACACTTAATCTATTGTATTGATGTTTGGGGGAAAGCGTGTAAAACAATCACAAAGCCTATTTTTGTATTACAGAAAAGAGCTGTAAGAATTATCACTAGAAAACATTACTGTCATCCATCTAGTACATTATTTTATCAACTGAAGTTATTGAAGTTCCATGATTTGGTAGATTATAATATTTTATCAGTTATGTATAGGGCTCAGAATAACGCATTACCTTTAAATATCCAAATGCATTTTGTTAAAAGACAAAGTTGTTATAACCTTAAGGGAACAGAGATGTTTATAAAACCACAATTCAGAACTAGTTTGAAGGGACGTTCTACCTCAATCCAGGGAATTAGATTATGGAATGGCTTGGAGAATGAAGTTAAAAATGCCAAGTCAATGTTTACATTTAAGAAAATGATCAAAATGAATTTGTTAAAAAATATATATATAAAATGACGTATTGTGTATTGTATTAGTTAGAAAATTAGAAAGAGTTAGTCATTTTGTACTGTTGGTGGAAGATTATTATTGTTTAATCTGATTGTTTGAAAAAAGGGGCAGATATAATAAGATTTATTCTTCTTTCTGCTACCTTTCATTTTTTTATATTTTGTACATTATCATTTATGGGATTGTCTTGTATTGTGTTTCTTTTGTAAAAAAAAAATGAACAAATTTAATAAACATAAACATAAACATAAACTGAGAAGTGAAACCTCTGTCCTCACAGCTTCATCAACAAAAACTGGAGGACAACCAGTAGCAGCTGTCCAGATGGAAACAGCCACAGGTGGAGAGGACTGTGGGGCAGCAGAAAATAAAAGAAACCAAGATCTGAAATATTATGAAGGTAATGTGAACTCTTCAAAGACTGAAGTCAGTGATGATGATGACAAAGCTAAACCTTTACTTTCACATCTTTATCAACATCAAGAGGAAGACGGATGCCGTCAAATGAGCAGATCATCTGACCAGCGAGAAGCAGCATCTTTAGCAGCAGAAACCACCACGACCAACAACAACAACTTGTCTCTTCAGAGAAACTTGAAAAGTCATTCAAGACAGAAGTCTTCAAGTTGTTTGGTTCCTAAGAAAGGTCTAAAAGTGAAAACAAATGTACAGTCATGCAGTAAAGTTGAGACAGTACTGATTCAATTCGGATGTGACGAATGTGGCCAAAGATTTACGAGTAAAGGAAATTTAATAAGGCACATGAGAATCCACACCGGAGAGAAACCATTTGCTTGTGAAATTTGTGGACAAAGATTTAGCCGTCAGTACACTCTAAACACACACATGAGAATCCACACAGGACACAAACCATTTGCTTGTGAACTTTGTGGACAAAGCTTTAGCCAAAAGGCCAATCTAAACACACACATGAGAATCCACACAGGACACAAACCATTTGCTTGTGAACTTTGTGGACAAAGCTTTAGCCAAAAGGCAAGTCTAAACACACACATGAGAATCCACACAGGACACAAACCATTTGCTTGTGAACTTTGTGGACAACACTTTAGCCATCAGTCCACTCTAAACACACACATGAGAATCCACACAGGACACAAACAATTTGCTTGTGAACTTTGTGGACAAAGCTTTAGCCAAAAGGCCAATCTAAACACACACGTGAGAATCCACACAGGACACAAACCATTTGCTTGTGAACTTTGTGGACAAAGCTTTAGCCAAAAGGCCAATCTAAACACACACATGAGAATCCACACAGGACACAAACCATTTGTTTGTGAATGTTGTGGACAAAGATTTAGCCATCAGTCCACTCTAGAAACACACATGAGAATCCACACAGGACACAAACCATTTGTTTGTCAACTTTGTGGACTAAGATTTAGACAACAGGCCCATTTAAACCAACACATGAGAATCCGCACAGGACACAAACCATTTGTTTGTGAACTTTGTGGACAAAGATTTAGACAACAGGCCCAATTAAACAAACACATGAGAATCCACACAGGACACAAAGTGATGGTTTGCAATGACTCTTAAAACACATGACAAACTACATGAGAGACAACTGCTGAGTGTTAAATATTAAGAAAAGTCTTGAAGACACATGAGTTCACACGTAACCAACACCGAAAGATCCCAGGGTTTGTTGATAAGAATATGAGTACTGAAGTACTGTTAAGGAATTAAAAGGTTTTTACTTAAATGTATATTGTAATTTTTTTTCCATTAGTTTTTCCATTGTGTTCCATTGTGTTTAATTGTGTTCAAGTTTATGTTTTATTTCAAAAGAATTGTCAAAACTTATGTAACTACAGACCTTTGGCTTTAGAGCCAATTGATTTTGGTTTTATCTGAATTAATTTATTGTTGCCACCAAATGTAAAATGGTGTAAAGATTGAAAACATTAATATTTTTTGTTCAAATATTTGAATAACTTTCTGAAAATTGTTCTATGTTTGAATGTAATAAATAATATACATAAAATGTATTTTATTTCATTTTGTTCAGATTTAAATATTTATTTATTTATTTATTTATTTATTCATTTATTTATTTATTTATTTATTTATTAGGACAATCTTTATCTCACAACAGTATTTGCAGAAATATACAGACAAAATAAAAACACGTTATAAAAAAGTTGTCATAGAATCAAACTTAAATGCAGTTTTGTTTAAATGTTGCTGTTAATAGATCACATGTTGAGACTTGAACCCAGCCGAACAGTGCGGCTAATTAAGACTAGCTAATGTCTTAAAGTAAATAAGTGATGTTACTTCAACCTAAACCACAGACAGTGAATAAATGTTTCACATTTAAGGTAGAAAAGTATTTACTTTTTTACACCATCTATTAAATGCTAGCTTGTGGTGGGTAACATGTTTGCTGAGGCTTATATATTAGGCAGCTGTGGCTGAGTGGTTGTAGTTGGGGGTTCAAATCCACCAGCAGACACATGCCAAAGTGTTCCTGGGCGAGACACTGAATCCCTCAGTAGCAATGTTTTCATGTGCAATTGGTTTTTGACCAGATTGAAATATTGTCAGATTAAATAATTCAAATGTATCGTTTACATGGGCACAGTCTGTTCATGACAAGCGTTTACATGCAGCGGGCTTTGTTCTGAACAGAAGTACCGACATTCGCAGAGTGGTAAACTCTCCTTTAAAAAAAACTACAGAAGAAGTTTTACTTCTGGTTTATTTTCAGGATGAACGTAAACAAACCTGATCGCCTGAAATGGACCCGTGACAGGTTTTAATTACGGTGTTGACGTTACGGCACTCCCTGACTGAGCTGCAGGTGATACAGATCATTCTGAGCACTTTCAAAGTTTCTATGGGAAATGGTAAATGGAGCTTATTTATATAACACTTTCCAGCCCCCTGTGAGGAGCCCCAAAGCACTTTACAATACCAGCCATCCACCCATTCATACACACATTCATACACCGGTAGTGGTAGCCTGCCTTGCAAGGCGCCATCCAGACCTACCGGGAGCAACTCGGGGTTAAGTGTCTTGCCCAGGGACACAACGACACATGGTGGGCGGATGCGGGATTCAAACCTCCAACCTTCCGATCGGGGGTCGACTGCCATTACCACTGTGCCACGGCCGCCCCAGTAGTAGAAATGTTGCGTCGCTCACCGACCAGTTTTTCTTCCCTAACATGCTAATATTATTAGCATTAGACAGGTGGTAATGACATAGGTCGCACATGCTCAGTCCGGTCAGTTTTTCCACGATCAGAAAAAAATGAACAGATTAAGCGTTTACATGGACACTGTTTGAGTTATGAATCAGTGTAAACCACCCGTTTCGTTCTGATCACAAATTATTTTGGCTCGCGCTGAATAAACCAAAAATAACCCGAACGGGGCGTTTAAATGACGTGTTTTTATTCCAAACGGCCGTTTGATCCTATTACTTAGTCTATGTAAACATAGCTATTGCCTCCGATGTGTGTACCATCTGTGTATGAATGTGATCTAATGCACTGATTAGTCTCTTTAGAATGATTTGTTCAATTAGCTTTGTAGAGATATAGTAGAGTGCTGTATGAATGGGTGAATAAAGGCACAGATTGTACTTTGTAGAGTAAAGTGCTTTGAGTGTCTTGATAAGATAGAAAAGCGCTATATAAATACAATCCATATTCAGGGAGCCCTTAAATAAGAAAAAATGAACTAAAGGCATTTAAGCATTCATAACTAAATGAACCTTTTCATTGTAAAAATTACAGTAGTCCATCGTTTATCGCTGGGGTTTCCATTCTCAGCCCCCCCAAGATAAGTGAAAAACTGCTACGTAAGAATAGTAGTACAAGTAGTAAGTAATAGTTTATTTTAGTGTGTGTGTATGTGTGTGTGTGTGTGTGTGTGTGNATTAGGAAAAAGCGGGTAAAGATAATGGATGGATATATTTAAACTTCGGTTTTTCTGTAAAAACTGTTCTAAAACATGTAATTATGTATCTAATCTGCATGTAAGCCAAGTAAATGAATAAAAATCAATTTTGTTCTATATTGTTTGTTTTTAATAACATTTTTAGTTTAATATATGAGCATCTTGTGTAGCTTTCTAACACTTGCTTTCTCCTTCATGTGGGAATTTTGTCTATTTTTGAACTTTACCAGTCTGCCATTGGTGGATGATGTAGGATTTTGCCAAGAGAATGTAAATGGCTGTAGTCAGCGCTTAAGAGGGAGGAACATAAAGTGACCTATAAGAGTGGGAGTACGCAGGTAGACTACATAGAAACTGTTAGGATAATTTCATTATCGTGTTAATAGCTCATAAATATGCCACACAGGAACAAGTATATATTTACCTTTAATCTTGCAAGATGGAACAGAGTTGAAATAACAAGCATCAAGATGTTTACATGGTGCTTCGTCTCAAAGTCTGCTCATAAAGAAGTGTCTTTATCTCAGACGGAGGCGACGAGGTCAGACCTGCTCCCCAGCTTAGGGCCTTGAGTTTATCAGGTGAAAGCATGCTTCAGCAGCACTTTGTCCAGACAAAACAACTCTTAACCCACACACACCAAAACTTCACCACTTGCTTCTGCCGAGGACAGACGCTCCCCCTCCCACGCCGCTTTGCTTTGTTGCTCTGTTTGTCTGTGAAACTGCTTCTGAGCCTCTCTTGCATATCTTCCGAACAAAAAACTATGGACTTATTTGGCCAGTTGGTCCCTCTACACAACTTGATAACATTTCTTCAACAAGAAGACAGGCTTTAGGCGAGCCGATTTGCCCTGTTGGCATGGACACAGCTGGATATCTCATCGACTTGAAGACTTGATGAAGTGTCATCTCTGCTGTCATCTGTGGATCTAAAGGACGCATATTTAATTGGATTTATGATAACTGGTTCCTGCTTTTTGGATTCAGCTGGTTGCTGGTTTTATCTACAATTAAGGAAGTCGTCTGCAGCAAATTGAGACCCGATCACGCTGCTTGCCTTTGTGATGGCTTGGTTCTTGCCTGTGTACCCAGACTCCGTTGCCTTGGGCAGAATGGATCAGATCTTGGGGATTTTTACACAGGTACGTTCCATCGGTGTGTGGCCACATAATTTGGACATTTTCAGAACTGTTTTTGGACCAATACAGACTCAAGGTAGATGTCATTATGTTCTGCCTGTACTCAAAACAACTGTGTGTTTATCTGAATCTGGCTCCCCCAGCTGGCCTTCAAGGCCACCTTATCTGAATACACCTGGAGGACATGTAATCTGACACTCACCCCCGTCCATCAGGGAACTCCACCGTCAACCAGAGTGAACCAGCTGAATAAACATTCTGTCATCATTTCAGGACTCTTGGATTCTCATTAGTGTTGACCATGGCCATTCCCCGACATCCTCGAGAATGTTTATGGATCTCATCGGAGGGAGCTGGTTGATTATTCCATCCTTACCTGGGCGGCCGTGGCGTAGTGGTAATGGCAGTCGTCCCCCAATCGGAAGTTTGGCGGTTCGAATCCCGGTTCCCCACACCATGTGTCGTTGTGTCCCTGGGCAAGACACTTAACCCCGAGTTGCTCCCGGTAGGACTGGAAAGCGCCTTGCATGGCAGTCTGCCGCTACCGGTGTATGAATGTGTGTATGAATGGGTGGATGGTTGGTATTGTAAAGCGCTTTGGGGCCCCTCATAGGGGGCTGGAAAGCGCTATATAAATAAGCTCCATTTACCATTTACCATGTTCCATCCTTATCAGAACTCTTAGTGACCTCGAGAGCATCTATGAATATTGCTCATCGTTCTCTGTGTCTCCCCACCTCTGCAGAATGTCTACGTCACTATGTGCTCATTTGTGCGAGGTGTTTTTTAATATTATAAAAAAAATTCTCAGGCATGAAGAAAGATTTTAATAGGAATTTTTTCGCCTCCATTTCCTAATGTGACTAATTTCATTACTTTTTGTCTGTCTAAGCAGATCAATCAATCAATCAATCTTTATTTATAGAGCCCTTTTCAGCAGCCAGAGGGTGCACAAAGTGCTGAACAATACAGAAATAAAACAAACAATCAAAAATAACAATAAAAAACAGCCAGTTAAAAATTAAAAACAATTAAGACATAACAAGAATGTCAAAGAACTACTAGGTATTAAAAGCCTGCCTGAATAAAAAGGTTTTAAGATTAGATTTAAAAAAACTCCATATGAGTGATGGAGCGCAAGTCCAGAGGTAGCTTATTCCAGAGACTGGGTGCAACGACAGAAAAGGCCCGGTCACCCCATCGTTTGTAGTTGGTCTTTGGAACAGACAGGAGAAATGTATTAGATGATCTCAGTGTTCTCCTATATTCACTTGTAAATGAGTCTTCGAGGCTCATTGTGACTTATCGGTCTAAATAAAGGTTGAATGAAAAAACACACACATGGTTCATATACTGTACATTTGACATTAATAAGTGAAAAACATATGTGACCTTTTACATTTTCCATCAGAAACCTGAGGGAGACTGTAAGGCAGGGACGTGCAGAGGGGGGGGGCTATGGGGGCTTGAGCACCTGCCCCTTTTGCTCCTTGCCCCCAAGTGCCCTTTTGGGCAAAAAAAAAAAAAAAAAATTTTTTTTTTTTAATTTCCTATTCCTAAGCCCTCCTCTGACACATAATAACATACTAAAATTATTTATTTTATTTTATTATTATTAATTTTGTATTTTGCAAGAAAAACAACATAATAAGCCCTCCGGTCACGTACCAACACTACATTCCCCACAATGCAACAGTAGTAGTAGGGGTGGGGCCAATTTGATCCGGAGTCGTGTCTCATGAACCCAGAGTAATAAGACCTGCATCACATTCACATTATGGTCAGTGGGGGAGCTGGCCCCCTTGGGGGCATTGCCGTTAGGGGGACATGGCCCCACCCCTACTACTACTATTCAGCAAATCCCTTTCAGTTTGCAGCCAGCTACAGTGACTGAGTGAGTAGCACTTTAGCTAACAACTACTGTAGCCAATTTTTCATCATAACATGTCCCCTGTGTGGAAGTATTTTACACTAAACACCACAAGACAGCAATGTGCAATGTCTGCATAGCCATAGCGCCACATTAAACTGCGGTCAAGTTGGTTTTATGTTGGACATTCGAGCTCCGGGGCTTCAGCGGGACGCCACTCTCGCTGAACCGAAACAGGGAGACCGACCGCGGCCAGCTGCGTCCAGTCTGACCCACTGTCTGACCGTCTCGTAGGACGGACAGGCGAAGAGCGGCTGACTGAAATCAGAGCCCCCGCCCCGGATTGAACAAGAAAAACACACCACTGAAGCCACGGAGCTCAAATGTTCACCGAGAAGTTGCTAAACGTCATCATAATGAATGACCAACAGCTATCAGCTGTAGAAAATGAAGGATTTCGCAGCATGATACTTGCAGCCAACAGTAAACAATCATTAAAAAAGCATATTAATTAAAAAAATCACAAGAAAACTGTTAAAAAAATGAAACATAAAAAGCTACATTATAAAATTGTAAAAAAAACTAAAAGCAGGAACATGTCGGTCTGTGTTGGTTTATGCCAAGAACTTAACAGATATAAAGCTATTTAATATTTTATTTAATCCATTTATTCATTCATATAAAAGAGACAAAATAAAACAAATTAATCAAAAAGAAAACATTGAATGAAAAGAGTGCAGAAAGAAGAAAAAAATCTAATATCACCCCCTTAAAATAAACATTGAACCAGTCTGGCCATTGGCTTGTAGCAAATTAGTTTTTTTGGCCCTCCATGTATTTGACTTTGACACCCCTGGCTTATACAACAGGGAGCACATCGCCCGTCCAAAACCTATCATCTCTCCATAATGGATATATGTCCGATCTTCTAACTTCCTTTGCTGCATAATGTACATTGCATTTATTCTAGCGTTAGGTAATGTATCTTGAAGGAAAATAGCACTTAAATAAAAGTCCAACAAGAATATTCATTTAGAATTAAAAATAACTCACCCTGAACTACCATAATAGATAAATGTAATAACCAATCAAGTTGCTCCTGTCCAATAAAAGCGTACAAATGAAAGGGAAAAACCTATCCAGACTTTAAGTAAGTTTAGGGTCTGGTTCGCAGAGTATGGAGTTAAATTTGTTTCACAATTAGTCAACGGAAAAAAAAACTAACCTCAGTTATGTAAAATAAAATTGTAATCAAAACTTTTGGAATTGTAATGATTTCATTTTTTTAAAGCAAAAACTTTTCATTAAAAACTTTTTAAAAATTAAATAGCTAATTTTTCTCTCGTGAACTTAAAAAGTTATTTGCAAAACATAAACTTTTATTTGCGCACATCAGAAATCTTTTGTTGCGATTTTAGGCTCTGCCCACGACGTCATGTGAGAATCGCAAGCAAAACTTTGAATGACAAACAAAACTTAGAATAGCAAGCAAAGATTTCTGACATGCGCAAATAAGTTTGTTTTGCAAATAATTAGCAACATAATTGCAAAAAATGTCAATGACCTCACTGAGGTCATTGACATTTTTCGAGACATGACCAACAGAAAACTGCTGCTGCACAGTTGTTTTAAGAAGGGGCAGATATGACAAGATTTTTTTCTTCTTCTACTACCTTTCATTTTATATCTTGTTTTTTTCTTTCATGTGTTTGTAAATTGTCTTTGTGTTTTAAATCTGAAATGAATAAATAAAATAAAATGAATACAAATAAATAAATAAGAAGAGAACAAAAATAGCAAAAATGCTTAAAAGTTGGAAGTTTGTTTTTAAACAGTTCACCATGATGGAAAAGAAGATTTTGGATGATTCAGTTTGGGGGGAAAAAAAGAAAGGCAAGAGACCGAAATAAATAAGAGACATTGGCCTCCACTCAACACAGAGAAGATGAGACAATGAGGAAAAAAGAGAAACTGACAAGAAAAAAAGAAGAGGAAAGATTGAAGAAAATGTATATAGGTACTTACAAATACACTAAGACACAAACAGAGATATAGGTCTAAATTTTGGTGGTCAGTTAGTCTCAGTAGGCTTTTCTCATGGTGACATGCATTAACAATTCAATTTTTGCTTTTGTTTAGTTATCTTCTGCAGTTCCACATTAAAGTTTGATGCAGCTCTGCTTTTCTGAATGGACCATCTTCATCTCCACTGCAAGTGTAGCAAACCAGGCAGCTCTTTCTTTTATAGATTACAGTACACTAAAAAGTTGCATTGTGCCCTTGTTTATATTTTTAATAGTGTAATTCTGTAAAGACAAAATATATCTGGTGGTGTAGCTCTGATTTACATATCTTGCTAAATCGCAGGTTTGAATATTGCAATACTTTCCTATAACAAAGTAGACCTGCAGAAAGAAATTACTAATAAAATATTTTACATATGGATAGTTGTCAGAGTCAGAGAGTCAGAGAGTCTTTATTGTCATTTGCACCGCATGTGGTACATGTGATGAAAACGAGATTATGTACACGAGGTCCCAGTTACATCCAACAACAAATGAAAGAGAAAAACAGTAATAACATCTAGAATTAACTAAGAAAAACATCAACTAGTAATACACTAAGCCTAATATAGTGGGAATAAACAGCAGCACGAACATGAGTTTGTATGAGCAGATGGTCACAGATGAACACAGATGAACACAGATGAACACAGCAACAAGAAAACAGATCAGCATCAGTATGATGTGATATTTTGCAGTGTTTATTTTTTATTTTATTTTTATTTATTCATGAGTCTAACAGCCTCAGGGTAGAAGCTGTTCCTCAGTCTAGTGGTTCTACACTTGATGCTCCTCAACCTCCGTCCTGAGGGGAGTGGGGCAAAGAGTGAGTGTGCTGGATGAGTGAGGTCTTTCATGATGCAGGTGGCTCTTTTCCTGCATCTGGAGGTGTAAATGTCTGTGATGGTGGGGAGACTGACTCCAACAGACTTCTGTGCAGCCTTCACCACTCTCTGTAGAGCTTTCCTCTCTTCAACTGTGCAGCCTCCATGCCACACGTTGATGCTGGAGCACAGGACGCTCTCCACTGCACACCTGTAGAAGGAGGTGAGAACTGGGCTGCTCAGACCAGCTCGTCTCAGCCGTCTGAGGAAGTAGAGTCTCTGATGACCTTTCTTGATCAGGCTGGTGGTGTTGTTGCTCCAGCTGAGGTTATCATTCATGTGTACACCCAAGTATTTGTAGCTGGAGACCACTTCCACTGCAGTTGTGTGTTCTATGTAGAGGTTTTCCTAAGCTTTGATAGTATATCTCACAATTTTGTAATTTATCATTGTTTATTTAACTCTGAAAGCTATGTGACTTTAATATTCTGTCCTGAAATGCGGTTAGATGTGCCTCCTTTTTTTTAGCACCTGCCCCTTTAGTGGGCTCTGCACACCCCTGCTGTAAGGTTGTGGCAGTGGAGAGTGTGGCTACACAGCATCGGATGGTTGTGTGTAGAATGACTGCTGTGAAGAAGAGAAATAAAAAAAAAAGAGTTAAATCAGAGAATAAGACCAAATGGTGGAAACTGAGGGAAAAAGAATGTTGTGGAGTTCAGTTGCTAAAGACTCTGAAAGAGCTTCCAAATGACTGGGCTACTACAATGACAGATATACATGTAGGAAGATTAGTGCGTTATCTGGAGCAAGACTTAGACAAGAGGTGACTAATTTGTGAGCAGCAGCATAGTTTCATGCCAAGAGCACCAGATGCCATCTTTGTTTTGAGAATGCTGATGGAGAAGTACAGAGAGGATCAGAAAGAACTCCATTGTGTTTTGGTGAAAGCGAGCGGCTGTGGCTGAGTGGTTAGAGCAGTTGTTCTCCAATGCAAGAGTTGGGGGTTCGATTCCACATGCCGAAGTGTCCCTGGGCAAGACACTGAACCCCTCATTGCCTCCAATATTTGTCCCATTGGTGTATGAATGTGATAAAGCACTGATTATTTTTTTGTATAGATCTAGAGTGCTGTATGAATGGGTAAATGAGGCACAGATTGTGTTGTAAAACACTTTTGAGTATCTTAAGATAGAGCGCTATATAAGTACAGTCCATTCACCATTTAGATATGACAGGGTGCCGAGGGAGGAGGTGTGGTGTTACATGAGGAAATCTGGAGTGGCAGAGAAGTATGTTAGACTGGTACAGTACAGGACATGTACAACGGTGAGATGTACTGTGGGAGTGACAGATAGCTTTAAGGTGGAGGTGGGAGGATCTGCTCGGAAGCCATTCTTGTTTGCTCTGGAGACGGACCGACTAATAAATTAGATCAGGCATGATGTTTTGCAGATGACATTGTGATCTGTGGTGAGAACAGGGAACATGTGGAAGAGAACTTGAAGAGGTGAAGGTTTGCACTTGAAAGAAGATGAATGAAAGTCAGCCGCAGAAAAACAGAGTACATGTGTGTGAATGAGAGGGAGACCGATGGAACAGTGAGGCTACAAGCTGAAGAGGTCACATAGGTGCAGGACTTCAAGTACTTGGGGTCCACTGTCCTGGAAAATGGGGAGTGTGGTAAAGAGATGAAAAAGAGAGTCCAGACAGGATGGAGTGGACGGAGAAAATTTTTAGGAGTGATTTGCGACAAGAGTGTCAGCAAAGGTCAAAGGAAAAATTAAGACAGTGGTGAGACCAGCTATATTGTATGGTCTGGAGACGGTGGTATTGACAAAAATACAGGAGAAAGAACTGGAAGTGGCAGAAATGAAGATGCTGAGGTTCTCAGTGACAAGGATGGACAAGATCAGGAATGAGATCATCAGAGGTACAGCACAGGTTGAACTGGAAGATAAAGTTACAGGGTCCAGACTGAGATGGTTTGGACATGTCCAGAGGAGGGACAGTTATTGATAGAAGCAGGGCTTAATTTTTTTCATTCATTCAACCTTTATTTAGTCAGGTAAATCTCATTGAGCCTCGTGGACTCATTTACAAGAAGCGACCTGCTACAAACTAAAGAATGATGAACAGCAATGATAGAATTTCCTTAAAGTGAGACTAAACCCAGGTTGAGACTGTAACTCCTCCTTCCAAAATCTCCCTGAAAATGGGCGTGTCGAGAGACAAGGAAGGGTGGAGGTAGAGTTGTGCTTTTGTTCACGCCTCCACCTGCAACAACCTAAAACAAATTAAACCTCTAGCCAACAACATACACCAAGCAACAACAAAGAATAAACATGTAGATGTATTTATCCATTCCACCCATTCCATCCAAAACCAAAGGCCTAAAAAAATGAAAATGAAAATAAAAATAAAACCGCTTGTCAGGAGTGAAATGCAGCACTTCCATATAAGGTATGCACTTCTCATCTCTGCAGGGGATTGGCTCTGCTTGAACCACCTGTGTGACATCACACATGAGCAGACATGTCACACATGAGCGTTTGCACAAATAAGAAAATTAAGGTGTAATCCACCAGTTCAACCCATAGAACTACCGTAAACACATTTTTAGACCAAATATTGCCAATTTACACAGATATGCACAATTATGTGAGAATAAACACAGCCATAGTGCTAGATAACATTTTA
>JBBPBX010007127.1:13396-32171 GCA_038048925.1 Garcialebias charrua | reverse complement strand
ACTATGGTGAAATGTTTATTGCTGTTCATAGATTAATGTGATAATAAGACAATGCTGACTACAGTATTCCAGTCACTGTATTTTGCTGTAAACCCACTTCCTCAGTGCTTACTTCATGCGTGAAAAACAGCAACTCTAGGCGGCACGAAGCTGCAGCCAGATCAAACCGCTACTGACACGTAGCCACTGTGGATACTCAAATCTGTTAACTGAAATAAAATCCTGATGTTCCAAAAGCTACACTCCCATTTTGTGCTTTACCAGACACAAAATGACTTTACACAGTCCAACCAGGTGTTTACTGAAACGCAACAACAACAGGACAGAATGAATCCTTACCAGAAGGTGGGGCTCCACCATGTGCCTCTTGACGATGAAATGTACGAGCTTCTCATTGGCACGGTTATGGGCTGCCTGTGTCCGGTCAGGCAGCAGCCTCTTTGTGCTTTTGCAAACGTCTTCTTCCGTCTCAATTATGCGATACTCGTGATCATCACAAATTGTAGTGTCACCAGCGATAGTTAGTCTCTCTGAAGCGGTCTGTGGATACGTCCTCCGAACTGGGTAGCCTAGAGCAGTTAAAGAGCAGCACGGTCACGAACACTCAGAGCTATGGGTGAATTAAGGTTTAATTGTGAAAGAGTCTTGTATTTTGTGACGTCGTGGTAATGAAGATACTCACTCATATCATGACTAAAATACTCAATGAAGGAGCCAGAAAATGAGCCACATGCTTAAAACATAAAAACATCACTACGATTACCACCATTAATAAAACAAACTTTTGTTTATTAAAAATGCATGTGACAACATGGGCTTTTTTTTTAGGTTGTTCCAAGTATTAAATGAAAATTACTAACCAATCCGGATTCTGTAGTCCTCTATAAGCTCCAAGGACCACATGACAGCAGCATCGTATGTTTCTTTGGCTGTATGCTGTAATAAAAACACACGTTGAAACAGTTACCGTCAGGAAAACACAGGATTATTTGCAATCTGTAGTTATGAGCAGTTCCTACCACCAGTTCATCTGCTTCTTCACAGTCAAAAGGCTTCATGGATTTCAAAGCCAGCACAAACCTTCAAGAACATAAACTGAGAGTCAAACTCACTGAGATTTGATACTTTGTTTAATGATGCGCTTTAAAAAGGCATCAACTCAAAAGTTGTGGGAGACAACGTATCTCAGTTCGTACCCTTTTCTCTGAATGCCTGTGAAGGCCTGATCAACAAACACGATGCTTGCTTTTTTCTGTTTTTGGTTCACACTTTTCACCTGCACAGGAAACATCAGAGATTCTTTGAGTCAATTTTAAATATATTCTGACTCCATTTTACATTTGGTTCAACAAAAATGACATATTTGTAAAGCTTTAGATTGCCACTCACCCATGCAGGCCAGTACGGATAATTTTTGAATTTGCACCACACAAATGCTCCCTTTGTGATCGATGACGGCTCTGAACAAATACAGTAAATAGTCATTAAAACTATGAAAGAACAAATCCATCTAGCATGTTGCCGTTCTAGTTGCTCTCACTTTTATCAGTCTGCATCAAAAAACTTGGAAGTTCATCCTCCTCCTCATCACTCTTCTCATCTTCCTGAATGGTCAAACGAGGCAACTGCTCTTCATAATGACTCAGCTCTATGGACAGATCTGAAGACAGCAGAGACTCGTCTTCTTGGAGGGATAGGGAAGAGACAGCAGTAACGCAATAGAAGTTAGAGGGGATGACTTCGTTTAACGGACTTGTCTAAAAATTTCAGTTGCTCCACTCGTCCTGAAATCTATTAAAAATAGAACAACTCGGGTGCTTCTAGTTTATTTTAATGAAAGCACAAATGTCAAACTGCACCTTGCTCTGATGAATCTGGCAGTTCAAATCTAGGTCTTGACCGGCTGACTGGCTGAACTGCAGTTTCTCCTTTTAAGTTCATGGTTTCCGACTTCCGTGGCCTCCCACGTCGTCGTTTAGGTGCACTGACCTCAGTCGGTGAATTTGCCTCTGGTGTCTACCACAACACAAAAAGGTAAATTAAACGAGGATGCACAATCTGATGGTTCTAAATATTTGGAAACACCCCAGTAAAATTACATCACACCTTTGGATTAGTGGTGGTTTCTTTGTACTCCAGCTGCATGTCACTTACCGGTATTTGGGGACTGAGGTGAGGAATGTTGGATAGATCAGTGCAGGAGCCGTGGACTGGTGTGGAAGTCAGACTGATTATTTTGATCTGCCCTCTTTGCCTCTTGGCTCTTTTTGGTGTTTTTTCTAAGGACGTAGACATATCATCACTTAGACCAACAACTGACCCTGCTGCAGCTGGAGATGACACCGTTTGTGTTGACATTCTCTTTAGATGCTTTTCTAGGTTTTATTTTCCTTGTTTTACAACATGGTGGTGAAGATTCTCAGTCATCCAGGACATGATAAAATCAGAACAAGCATTCAATACAAAAACATCTTAGGTTGTTTTACAACCTAAGAAATACAGTAATAAGAACAATTAAGAGTGGGCCATGTTCCGCGCCTCTATTGTCGAGGCAGCTTATCAGAGTTGTGGCCGCAAGGTTGTTGGTGCCTGTCGTGGTGGCAACCCTCGAACCCGGTGGTGGACACCGGCAGTGAGGGATGCTGTCAGGCTGAAGAAGGAGTCCTATTGGGCCTTTTTGGCCTGTGGGACCCCGGAAGCAGCAGATAGGTACCGACAGTCCAAGCGGCATGCGGCTCGGGTGGTTGCTGAGGCAAAAACTCGGGCGTGGGAGGAGTTCGGAGAGGCCATGGAGAATGACTTCCGTACGGCTTCGAGGCGATTCTGGTCCACCATCCGGCGTCTCAGGGGGGGAAAGCGGTACGCGACCAACACCATTTATGGTGGGGATGGCGTGCTGTTGACCTCAACTCGGGATGTTGTGAGTCGGTGGGCGGAATACTTCGAAGACCTCCTCAATCCTACTGGCACGTCTTCCACTGAGGAAGCGGAGCCTGGGGACTTTGGGTCGGGCTCTCCAATCTCTGGAGCTGAGGTCACCGAGGTGGTTAAAAAGCTCCGCGGTGGCAGGGCTCCAGGGGTGGATGAGATTCGCCCTGAGTTCCTTAGGGCTCTGGATGTTGTGGGGTTGTGTTGGCTTACGCGACTCTGCAATATTGCGTGGACATCGGGGGCAGTTCCCTTGGATTGGCAGACTGGGGTGGTGGTTCCCCTATTCAAAAAGGGGGACCGTAGGGTGTGTTCCAACTATAGGGGATCACACTCTTAAGCCTCCCTGGTAAGGTCTATTCAGGGGTTCTGGAGAGGAGGGTCCGTCGGATAGTCGAACCTCGGATTCAGGAGGAGCAGTGTGGTTTTCGTGCTGTCGTGGAACACTGGACCAGCTCTACACCCTCAGCAGGGTCCTGGAGGGCGTGGGAGTTTGCCCAACCAGTTTACATGTGCTTTGTGGACTTGGAAAGGCATTCGACCGCGTCCCTCGGGGGTTCTGTGGGGGGTACTCCGGGAGTATGGGGTACCAGGCCCTTTGATAAGGGCTGTTAGGTCCCTGTACGACCGGTGTCAGAGCTTGGTCCGCATTGCCGGCAGTAAGTCAGGCTCGTTTCCAGTGAGAGTTGGACTCCGCCAAGGTTGCCCTTTGTCACCGATTCTGTTCATAACTTTTATGGACAGAATTTCTAGGCGCAGCCAAGGTGTTGAGAGGATCCGTTTTGGTGGCCTTAGAATCGCTTCTCTGTTTTTTGCAGATGATGTGGTCCTATTGGCTTCATCAGATCGTGATCTACAGCTTTCGCTGGAGCGGTTTGCAGCCGAGTGTGATGCGGCCGGGATGAGGATCAGTTCCTCCAAATCCGAGGCCATGGTCTTGAGCCGGAAAAGGGTAGCATGCCCTCTCCGGGTCGGGGATGAGGTCCTGCCCCAAGTGGAGGAGTTTAAGTATCTCGGGGTCTTGTTCACGAATGAGGGAAAACTGGAGCGTGAGATCGATAGGCGGATAGGTGCAGCATCCGCAGTGAAGCGGGCTCTGTACCGGTCTGTCGTGGTGAAGAGAGAGCTGAGTCGAAAGGCAAAGCTCTCAATTTACCGATCGATCTACGTTCCCACCCTCATCTATGGTCATGAGCTTTGGGTTGTGACCGAAAGAACGAGATCTCGGATACAAGCGGCTGAAATGAGTTTTCTCCGCAGGGTGTCTGGACTCTCCCTTAGAGATAGGGTGAGAAGCTCAGTCATCCGGGAGGGACTCGGAGTAGAGCCGCTGCTTCTCCACATCGAGAGGAGCCAGTTGAGGTGGCTCGGGCATCTGGTTAGGATGCCTCCTGGACGCCTCCCTGGTGAGGTGTTCCGGGCATGTCCCACCGGGAGGAGACCCAGAGGAAGACCCAGGACACGCTGGAGGGACTATGTTTCTCGGCTGGCCTGGGAACGCCTTGGGATTCCCCCAGAGGAGCTGCTCCAAGTGGCTGGGGAGAGGGAAGTCTGGGCCTCCCTACTTAGGCTGCTACCCCCGCGACCCGACCCCGGATAAGCGGACGAAAATGGATGGATGGAACAATTAAGAATGAGAAAAGTTTTAAAAGCTTTTAGGATGCATGCAATCTCCAAACCACAGACTGTGTCAATGTTCACCTTTCATCCTATAAAAAGTCAAGTCTGGTCCTCTGGACATTCAAAAACAAAACAAAAAAAATTGTAATCAAAAAAAGGCGTTCAATACAGGATCAACTGGACTTTGAAAAAAAATTGTAGAAACATTTTGTCTTTCCTCCGAAAGACTTCTTCAGTCTGAGATGCTGTATTCAGCTCAGTCTTATAAATAGCACCTTCTCACAGTGGATCAACCAGTTTGTTGCTGACAACCAAAACCAGCTGTTCACATGATCAAGGAGGACCATCAGCCTAATGATGGATCATTAGCACCATGATGGTTGTTTGCTATTCACAAGGGTACTAGAAATAACAGCATTGTAGGAGGGGGACAGTTGAACATGGAGGCCTCCACCTGTTTAATGATGGACAGTTTCTTTTCAAAAAGATGGCCTCCTTTACTCCTCTCTCAAACCATTGTTCCTCTCTATCAAGGATGTGAACATCTTCATCCCTGAACGAGTGACCTCTGACCTGGAGATGAGTGTAGACCGCAGAGTCCTAGCCTGATGATGTTGATCTTCTGTGCTGGTCCATCCTTTTGGCCAGTGGCTGTTTAGTTTCCCCCATGTAAGACTGACCAGCAGTCAACCTACTCCACATATGGGGAGCAATATTACAGGCAGAAACATGGGTGTGCTATGGGGTCTCCAGTTTCTCCTATTGTTGCCAACCTGTACATGGAGGAGGTAGAAAAGAAAGCCTTGACTTCCTTTTCAGGGAGACCACCAAGTCATTGGTTCAGGTATGTTGACGACACCTGGGTTAAAATTAAATCTCAGGAAGTCGGCAACATTTCACTGATCACATCAACTCTGTGGATAAATATATCAAGCCTATTCTGCCTCCACATGATTTTATCTTTGATCTTAGCTGATATCATTATTGATTTTACTTGATTTTATCACTTGTTTTATTTTATTTATTTTTTAAGCAAGCCTAATCTGCATCCACATGATTTTATCTTTGATCTTAGTCGATATTATTATTGATTTTATTTGATTTTATCACTTGTTTTATTTTGATCTTTGCTTTATTACACTTTGTAGCACTTTGAGATTTTTATTAATGAAAAGTGCATTATAAATGGAATTCATTATTATTATTATTATTAAGTTCACACGAGAAGATGTAAAAAATGGCAGGTTGGCTTTCTTGGACTGTGAGGTCTCAGTTTCTGATAGAGGAAATTTGCAAACTGAGGTGTACCGCAAACCCACCCACACAGACCAGTATTTAAAGTTTGACTCCCATCACCCTCTGGAGCACAAGTTAGGAGTCATCAGGATTATGTATCACAGAGCAGACAGCGTCCCCACTAATTCCGGAGCCAGACAGAAGGAGAAATCACACACAAAACAGGCTCTAGAGCAGGGGTTTCAAAGTCAAATACACTGAGGGCCAAAAAAACCCCAAAATTGCTACAAGCCAAGGACCGGATTGGTTCAATGTTTATTATAAGGGGGTGATGTAAGAATTGTTTTCTTCTTTCTGCACTCTTTTTATTCAGCGTTTTCTTTTTGATCAATTTGTTTTATTTTGTCTCTTTTAAATGAATGAATAAATGAATTAAATAAAATATTAATTAGCTTTAAATCTGCTAAGTTCTTGGCATAAATCAACACAGACATGTTCCGGCTTTTAGTATTTTACATTGTTTTATTCATTCATTCATTCAACCTTTATTTATACAGGCTATCCTCGTTGAGCCACGGGGACTCATTTACAAGAGGGACCTGTCTCACTCACACCCAGGGTCAATTTAGAGTTACCAATCAGCCTAACATGCATGTTTTTGGACTGTGGGAGGAAACCGGAGCACCCGGAGAAAACCCATGCATGCACGGAGAGAACATGCAAACTCCACCCAGAAAGGCCCCCGGACCGGGATTTGAACCTTGGACCTGCTCGCTGAGAGGCAGCAGCTCTACCAGTTGTGCCACCATGCTGCCAATAACGTAGCTGTTTATGTTTCATTTTGTTTAATACAGTTTTCTTATGATTTTTAATTAATATGCTTTTCTATGATTGTTTACTGTTGGCTGCAAGTATCAAGCTGCTCCATTTTCTACAGCTGATAGCTGTTGGTCATTAATTATGATGAAATTGAGCAACTTCTCAGTAAACATTTGAGCTCCGTGGCTTCAGCGGTGTGTTTTTCTTGTTCAATCCGGGCCGGGCACTCTGATTTCGGTCAGCCGCTCTCAGCCTGTCCCTCCTACGAGACGGTCAGACAGCGGGCCGAACTGGACGCAGCTGGCCACGGTCGGTCTCCCTGTTTCGGTTCAGCGAGAGTGGCGTCCTTCTGAAGCCCCAGAGCTCGAATGTCCAACGTAAACCTATCTTGACCGCGGTTTAATGTGGTGCTATGACTCTGCAGACATTGCACATTGCTGTCTTGCGGTGTTTAGTGTAAAATACTTCCACACAGCGGACATGTTACGATGAAAAGTTGGCTAGCTGTTAGCTACAGTGCTACTCACTCAGTCCGCACGCTGTAGCTGGCTGCAAACTATGAAATGGATTCACTGAATGTGACGTGAGGCGGGTCTTATTACTCTGGGTTCATGAGACACGACTCCGGATTGGATCGGCCCCATCCCTATTGCCGTTGCATTGTGGGGAATGTAGTGTTGGTGCGTGCAAAACACCAGCGGGTGGCAGTGGCCTGCGGGCCGTTTCTAATAGTAATTAAAACCTCAAAATACATTACGGCAAAGACGGGTTCATCCCAAAGATCCAGTCCCCCGGCACAAACAGAGTAATATTGTGTATGCTGTTCAGCGTCAGGAGGGCTGTGATCAGTCTTTTATCGGGGAAACTAAACAGCCACTGGCCAAAAGGATGGCCCAGCACAGAAGATCAACATCATCAGGTCAGGACTCTGCGGTCTACACTCATCTCCAGGCCAGCGGTCACTCTTTCAGGGATGAAGATGTTCACATCCTTGATAGAGAGGAACGATGGTTTGAGAGAGGAGTAAAGGAGGCCATCTTTGTGAAAAGAAACCGTCCATCATTAAACTGAGGTGGAAGCCTCCGGGTTCAACTGTCCCCCATCAAATATATTATTTAACCAACGGAAATTACTGAAGTTTTATGATTTGGTGAAATATAATATTTTGGTAGTTATGTATAAAGCTCATAACAACACACTACCTTCAAACATTCAAATGCATTTTGTTAAAAGAAAAAGTTGCTACAGTACAATCTTAAGGGAATTGAGATTTTTGTAAAACCACAGTACAAAACTAGTTTAAAGGGACGGTCTATTTCAATACAGGGAGTAGAATTATGGAACGGTTTGGAAAACGGTGTAAAAAAAAAAAGAAGCAAAATCAGTGTTTATTTTTTTAAATGATCAAAACTAAATATTTCAGTTAAATGTTTAATGTACTAGAAAATTGTAAATTGTGATGAGTTACTCTTTTTGCTCTGTTATTCATAGAATTATTGTTTGAAATTGTTTTGTTTAAAAAAGGGGCAGATAAAATAAGATTTTTTCTTCTTTCTGCCACCTTTCATTTTAGGTTTTCTTTTCATATAATATGTGAAATGTTTTTTTTTTGTATTTTAATGTAAAATGAATCGATAATTGAAAATAAATAAAAGAAAACATATTTACCTTTCATTGTTTTGTGGCCTGCTGGATTTCAGAGTTGAAAAAAACTCCCCCAATCACAATGGCTTACAGGCAGAACACCTGACAGATACACAAAAATGTGACATTTAATGGACTTCCTGCCTCTTGAAACGAATAGATTTGCTTTTAAACTAACTTTTTACCTTTTAGTGAGCTCGACAGTCAGAAGCTACAAACAAGCTAACAAACACCTTTAACAAAATATGGTAAACAACCAGCAGATTGTCATAAAGTCACATGAAAAAAAACAAAAAAAACTCCGCTCGTTAGTAGTGAATGTTTCAGCCTGAGGTTATTTTACACACAGTTAGTTTCAAGTAATATAGCCAGTAAAATAAAAATAAACAAACTATGAGAAACAATATGGCAAACGTCACCAGAGAGCCAGACCCACTCAGAGTTTAAGATCCGATTATCTTTTAACATCAGGTTCGTAACGGCTGAAACTGTAAAACGCTGCAGGTTGAAGTCAACAACACGTTCAAATTACTAAAAATAATCAACTTGGTAGCTACTCGTCTGTCAACAGGAATTTCGACCGGAACAACGTTGGTGGGCCCTGAAGTTTTAAAGCTGTTGCTACGCGCCCCCTAGTGGTCTGGAGCGGTACTGTTGATATTTTTTTTATTCATTTTATAATAATGAGATACCGGTACATAACAATTAACATATATGTAATTAGAAATATATATACATATATACTGTATATATATATATTTTTTTTTATATATATTTTTTTATATATATATTTTTTTCTTCCCTTTTACCCTTTATTTTTGATAAATAATATGAAGCAGATGTCCGAGCTTGTAAATAATGAATTACTGAAAATTCAAAATAGGTTTAAATCAAACATATTATCCCTTAATCTGGATAAAACTAAGTACATGATATTCAGTACAAAAAAGGAATCTGTTGATGTTACAATAAATATTGATGGTGTGGAAATCTGCGGAGCGGAGTTAGTCAAATGAAGTTTCTGGGGGTCACTATCGATGACAAATTGACGTGGAAGCATCATATTAATTCTGTTAAGAAAAGGATAGCTACATCAATTGCTGTTCTGTATAAAGTTAAGAAATTGTTAGAGGATAGAGCTCTGTACTTGTTGTACAACTCAATTGTCCTGCACATCATTTACTGCTGAAGTTTGGGGTAAAGCATGTAAGACATTTACCGAGACGGTTTTTGTTCTACAGAAAAGAGCCTTAAGAATAATCACTGGGAAACACTATTGTCACCCATCTAGTGTTTTATTTCATAAATTGAAGTTATTAAAATTCCATGATTTAGTGGATTATAATATTCTTTCAGTTTTGTACAAAGTTCTCACAAATGAATTACCTTCGAATATTCTCACACACTTTATTAAACGTCAAAGTTGTTATAATTTAAAAGGAATTGAGATTTTTGTGAGACAGAAATTTAGAACCAGTTTGAGGGGTCGGTCAACCTCGATCCAAGGAATTAGATTATGGAATAATTTGGAAGTCAAAATTAAAAATGCAAAACCAATATCCTCATTTAAGAATATGATTAAAAAAATATTTGCAAATATACATACAAAATATATATACTTTATATAACACTTTATGGTGGGGATGGCGTGCTGTTGACCTCAACTCAGGATGTTGTGAGTCGGTGGGCGGAGTACTTCGAAGACCTCCTCAATCCTACTGGCACGTCTTCCACTGAGGAAGCGGAGCCTGGGGACTTTGGGTCGGGCTCTCCAATCTCTGGTGCTGAGGTCACCGAGGTGGTTAAAAAGCTCCGCGGTGGCAGGGCTCCGGGGGTGGATGAGATTCGCCCTGAGTTCCTTAGGGCTCTGGATGTTGTGGGGTTGTGTTGGCTTACGCGACTCTGCAATATCGCGTGGACATCGGGGGCAGTTCCCTTGGATTGGCAGACTGGGGTGGTGGTTCCCCTATTCAAAAAGGGGGACCGTAGGGTGTGTTCCAACTATAGGGGGATCACACTCTTAAGCCTCCCTGGTAAGGTCTATTCAGGGGTTCTGGAGAGGAGGGTCCGTCGGATAGTCGAACCTCGGATTCAGGAGGAGCAGTGTGGTTTTCGTCCTGGTCGTGGAACACTGGACCAGCTCTACACCCTCAGCAGGGTCCTGGAGGGTGCGTGGGAGTTTGCCCAACCAGTTTACATGTGCTTTGTGGACTTGGAAAAGGCATTCGACCGCGTCCCTCGGGGGGTTCTGTGGGGGGTACTCCGGGAGTATGGGGTACCAGGCCCATTGATATGGGCTGTTAGGTCCCTGTACGACCGGTGTCAGAGCTTGGTCCGCATTGCCGGCAGTAAGTCAGGCTCGTTTCCAGTGAGAGTTGGACTCCGCCAAGGTTGCCCTTTGTCACCGATTCTGTTCATAACTTTTATGGACAGAATTTCTAGGCGCAGCCAAGGTGTTGAGAGGATCCGTTTTGGTGGCCTTAGAATCGCTTCTCTGTTTTTTGCAGATGATGTGGTCCTATTGGCTTCATCAGGTCGTGATCTACAGCTTTCGCTGGAGCGGTTTGCAGCCGAGTGTGATGCGGCCGGGATGAGGATCAGTTCCTCCAAATCCGAGGCCATGGTCTTGAGCCGGAAAAGGGTAGCATGCCCTCTCCGGGTCGGGGAGGAGGTCCTGCCCCAAGTGGAGGAGTTTAAGTATCTCGGGGTCTTGTTCACGAATGAGGGAAAACTGGAGCGTGAGATCGATAGGCGGATAGGTGCAGCATCCGCAGTGAAGCGGGCGCTGTACCGGTCTGTCGTGGTGAAGAGAGAGCTGAGTCAAAAGGCAAAGCTCTCAATTTACCGATCGATCTACGTTCCCACCCTCATCTATGGTCATGAGCTTTGGGTTGTGACCGAAAGAACGAGATCTCGGATACAAGCGGCTGAAATGAGTTTTCTCCGCAGGGTGTCTGGACTCTCCCTTAGAGATAGGGTGAGAAGCTCAGTCATCCGGGAGGGACTCGGAGTAGAGCCGCTGCTTCTCCACATCGAGAGGAGCCAGTTGAGGTGGCTCGGGCATCTGGTTAGGATGCCTCCTGGACGCCTCCCTGGTGAGGTGTTCCGGGCATGTCCCACCGGGAGGAGGCCCAGAGGAAGACCCAGGACACGCTGGAGGGACTATGTTTCTCGGCTGGCCTGGGAACGCCTTGGGATTCCCCCAGAGGAGCTGCTTCAAGTGGCTGGGGAGAGGGAAGTCTGGGCCTCCCTACTTAGGCTGCTACCCTTGCGACCCGACCCTGGATAAGCAGACAAAAATGGATGGATGGATGGATATATAAAATAGTTTATCTTTTATAGTGTCAAAATTGTTAATTACAATAGTCGTTCCTTTTTTGTCTTCTTGACTTATTTTATTATTATGCATACAGTATTTCTCTCTTTTTTTCTAGTTGGTTATTGAAGGTTTTCTGTTCAAATTGATTTGTTCTGTACAATGGGGGCAGATAGAATAAGATACTCTCTTCATTCTGCCACCCTTCATTTTAAATTTATACATGTCTTGTGTCATGTGTCTATTAAATTGCTGTATTTTTTATTTGAAATCAATCAAAAGAAAAAAATAATAATTTCCAGGAGGGAAGATAAATAATCTGGTGCCGCAGGAAAAAAAAAAATCAGTTTCCCATTTGATCTTGATTGACTCCATATTAACAACCCTTACATTATGAGTTTAACTCAGTGCTCATTTCTATACCTGCTGTTTGAAGTTTGTGATGTGAAGCTTATCAAGTATTAATGCGATCAACAATAAAACAGAAACTAAGCATATAAACCCTGATGCATGCTCAATAATCCATAGAAAAATCTAAAAAAGCTAAGTCTGGTCCTCTGGACATTCAAAAAACAATTTGCTTTGTTTTGTTTTTTGAATGTCCAGAGGACTTAGCATTTTTAGATAAGCATACAAACATTTGGTAACTCTGGCAACATAAAAGGACTTGTTCCTCTTCAATGAATGTGAAAATAAACAAAACCTAACATTATGCTCAGCTGTCTATAACTTTACTAGAAGTGAAAAAGGTCAAATGAGTTAACTCGCAACACACTAATATTATGAATACTATTATTATTGTTGTTTTGTTTGTTTTGGGGTTTGCCATTATTCTCAATGGAAAAATTTAGCACACATGGCCACCCTGAATTGACTTGAACCTATTTACTGTTATAAACTGTTTACATGCTTATTTAAGAGAGTATTTTTTGTTTAGTTTTTTAGTATCAAAGTATTTAGCTGTTCAACATATTTATCATTTTTATTGTATTTATTTATTTATTTATTTTTTTGCACGGCTCAGGTGTGTTTCAGTTTTCCCACAATGACATGTTTGAATCAGCAGGGGGCGCTGTGTACATGCTCAAAGTGAGGCGCTAAATTTATCTGCAACATCAAAATCAATCATGCTCCTGCACAGATTTTCACATTCTCCCAAATGTGGGATTATAATCCACACACAGTTGCATTTTACAACACAACTTTTCTTGGCATGTGCCTCAATTTAAAAACTCAAAAATATAATATCTACTGTAAACTGAACTTTTTAATTTTATTTTAATTCGCTGGAATGCTTAATTTAAAAATAGGAGCCAGAGTCAAGGCTGCCAGAAAATTGAGTCTAGCCTTCATGTGCATTTCAGAACTTGTAGAAAATCAATTTGAAAAAAAACAACAACTATTACATCTTTTTAAAGAATCCATTGAGAAAACATCACAAATGTGTCACCAGGAGTTAGTTTTAAAGAAACACATGTGATGGTTGATTTTAACATCTTGTGGTCCAAGCAGCTTCTCCACCTGCCACTCAGCTGCAACCTCTGGATGTATTGGCCTCTGGGGGTGTGTGGCTCCGCCCCCATCCAGATGTGCATCCTTCAGTCCACCGCTGGCTTCAGCAGCGTCGGGGGAAGTCAACAGGAGGCAGTCACAAGCACGCGGAGCTGCCGCAGTGAGCGCGCGCAGGAGCGGGTTTTTTACCTGCTTTGGTAATGAGAGCGCGCGGACAGGGAGCGGTCTGCGCCACCTGACTGCCTTTGAGAAGTGTCGGCAGACATTTATATTTTTCTTATTTATATCTTTCCTTCTTTTATTTATTTTTCTTATTTAACGCAAAGGGCGGGAAAAGGAAGCAGCGGGGGATTACCTGGGGATCATGGAGCGTGTTTTCATGTGAGCGGTGCGCGGTGCGCCCGATAAGAACCGGTTATTGGGACGCGGTGTGAATCCAGATCGATCCAGCGGTTTGTTTTTGGATGTGAAGCAGCAGCAGCGGCGCTTTCTCCTCCTCCTCCTCCTCCCTCCTCTTCTTACCTCCAACATGACTTCTTCACTGTCAGGAACTAAGGAGAGGAGCAGCCGGAGCAGAAAATATGGGGTAGGTTTCTGTTTTTCATTTGAATAATTACTGCAAGAGTTGATGCTCCTCTGAGTCTGGAGGACTTAACATCAAACTTCCTGCAGCTGCACCAAACGCGTTTTATCCAGAATGTCCCAAAATGCTCATCATGTGCAGGAGGTCTGCAACCAAAAGAGCCATTTCTGACCCTTTGTTCACTAAATGAAACGTGTCCGGAGTCACAACACCTGCTACAACTGGGATTCTCTTTTTTTTTTCTTCCATTTATAGATGGCCTCCCTTCTCACCATCCTCTCACACCGATATATTTATACAACTACAACTGGGATTCTCAACTGGTAGCCCATGGACCACTTTAAGTTTGTTGGAGGGTGCTTTTCTGGACAGTAGGGGTGATTTTATAAAACTAAAAATATCTGATGATTTTTAACATTTATTGATATTTTTACATTCTAAGACCAAATAAAAGATGAGATTCTTGTAAAGAAGGAAAAATAGAATATAGTTTTTTTTACCCAGTTTCTAAAAACCAAGACAATACAGTATATGCATTCTTATGTGATTTTTTTTAATTAAAGAAAAATTATGTATCCTACTTTGAAGAAATAAAGCATAAAGTGAAAGTGAGTATGTTTTACTCCTTGTAATGTTTCTAGTATTCACATATTTGCAAAATAAATTACAGGAAAACTGCTAAAACTAACCCCTTTGGACGTTGTTATATATAACAACCAATACAATTCAGTTTTATGTCAATTTTGGTCAAAGTTTGAAAGAGCCACTGCAGAGGGACCAAAGAGCCACATGTGGCTCTAGAGCCGCAGGTTGCAGACCCCTGCTCATGTGTGTCCCTCCTCACGGCGTCAAAATGGATTTTGATTTCTCTCTGATGCATATCTTCTGCATCTCTCTCCTCACTCACACCAGGGCCTCTGCCCACAACCCAAGGCCTAATTAGTCTTAATTTATGACACAGAGTTTGGTCTTTTATCTCCATCTCCACTCACTGAGCTAAGCACCATGTTCCTGCACATTGTTGCTTCATCGTGGCTCCTGAGCGTGATCACAGTGGTGCCAAGCCTCTGCACCACATCAGTGGCTCTGCACTCTCAAAAGATTCACCCCACCACCACCACAAAGGAGCACATTCTCAACTCTTTGTGGCTCTTTTGATGTAGAACAAACTCGTGTTTAGTGAACCCTCTATAATGTTTTCACTGGATTTTATTCACTTTTGTGTCGCGTTTGAGTTTTTCTATTAACTCTTCATTTCTGATGTGGGTTAAAGCAATGACTGTTGTTTTTAGCAGCATCCCAGGGGGGAATTCAATCATTCTGCAGCACTTTAACAACAACAACACAAAAAGCGATGAGACAAATAAAAGTGAACCAGTCTTGGATGAGAGGACAGTCACTTTTAGATTTGCACAATAAAAAGAAAGTAAGTGGAGAAAACATATTTTAGTTGTAATTGATGTTTTCAGAGTCATGTTTGTGAGACTCATGAGCAGGGGTCTGCAACCTGCGGCTCTGGAGCCACATGTGGCTCTTTGGTCCCTCCGGAGCGGCTCTTTCAAGCTTTGAGTTCTGAATTTTATAGAATGTTATACCCACTAGGGCTGAACGATTTTGGAAAATAATCTAATTGCAATTTTTTTCTATCAATTGCAATTGTGATTTAAAACGCGATTATTTTTTAATATCTTCTCAAGTATTTTTCAACAAACAGAAGCAATAATTCCATCTGTTTTATAATAAACAATGTCAGATTTATTTAAAGCAGAGATTAAAGCAAACAAATCTATGCCTTTTCTTTTCACCATTTCTATTTTTTCTTGTTTCATAAACATAATAGTAAACATGTTAAGTGAACTTCCTAACTACGGTACTGTCTGAACTTCACATGACAGTTAATAAATAAATATAAAAAATTAGATATAAAAAAAATTACTGTTTGAAGTTCAAACAGTTCGGTCAGTGATCCCTGTCGGCTGATACTTTGCTTACTTGAAGTTGAAGCACTGGTTGTTGTCATTCTAGCCATGCAACCATCGTAAATGTCTTTGTGGCTGTTTTTTTTTTAAGTGTTGATAAAGATTTGTGTCACGTGACCAGTAAAATTGCAACCTTCGCGATTAGAAAATCTCATTTTATCATATTGCGATATTATTGCAAATGCAATTAATTGTTCAGCCCTAATACCCACAACAAAAAATGACTAGCTTTACCAGTTTTCCTGTCATTTCCTTTTACAAATATGCAGATAATAGTACTAATACACAGAGTAAATTATACTCCCTTTAACTTTATGCTTTATTTCTTCAAAGTACTCAATTTCTCCAGAATAAAAAAAAAAACACATAAGCCTGCACAGTTCATTGTTTTAGTTTTTTTTTTTTTAATGGCAAAATAATATCTATATTTTTCTTTACAAGAATCCAGTTAGACTTGCGGCCTGATGGGCACCACTGACCCCCTGCAACCTGAAAAGGAAGAAGCAAGTAAAGATAATGGATGGATAAATGAATGGATGAGTGGAATCTAGTCTTTTTTTGTCGCAAAATGTAAAAATATCAATACATTCTAACAATCATTGGATGTTTTTATTTTTATAGTTGCTCGCCTACTGGCCAGAAACGCCCCCTCTAAGAAACTTAAAGTGGCCCATGGGCCACCAGTTGAAAATGACAATTGTAGCAGTTTTTTTTTGGCTCTGGACACGTTTAATTTAGTGAACAAAGGGGCAGAAATGGCTCCTTTGATCGTAAAGGTTGCAGACCCCTGCTCATGAGTTTCAGACATTTTGCAGCGTTTGTTGAAGTCAACAAAAATTAAACGATGAACTGGGAGGATTTTGTAAACAGCCTGGTTCTGCTTTCCAGGCAAAATGCTAATAGCTCCATGCCAGTTTCTCATTCCAGTCCAACCTGTTGTGTGGTTGAATTCAAAATGCACATCCTTTCCAATATTCCCTCCCCAGCAGTGAAAAGACATGATCCAGTGCTTGAATCTGTTTCTTTTTAGATGCCTGACACTTCACCAACAAAAGCTGCCTCCTATTTCCCGGACACGTGGTACCGAAAGGCCTACGAGGAAACCGCCCGCTCCGGCGTACGCCTGGCCCCAGAGGGTGCTGGCTCCATGCCCAGCTCCACCGGCACCCCGTCCCCAGGCTCTGGGATCTCATCGCCAGGATCCTTCTCTGGATCTCCAGGAACCACCTCCCCGGGTATCGGCACAGGGTCTCCGGGATCTCTTGGTGGCTCCCCCGGCTTTGGGACAGGATCGCCTGCCTCGGGCAGTGGGAGCTCCCCTGGGAGTGAGAGAGTGATCTGGTGTGAGAACTGCAACGCTCGGCTGACCGAGCTGAAGCGACAAGCCCTCAAACTGCTCATCCCTGGTCCGTACTCCAGCAAGGTAACCGTCAGGGGCTTCTTATTTTTTCCTCTGATCTGAAACATACTTTCATCTTACCTTTTTGGGGGGAGCGACATGGGTTAGAGCAGAGGTGCTCATTAGGTAGATCGCGATCTACTGGTAGATCTCTGAGGTAGTACTGGTAGATCGCAGCATGACAAAAAAATAAATAATTGGCTGTTCAGTGCCCTGAGATTACTTCTTTTGTGAATTGACGCTATATAAATAAACTGAATTGAATCTTAGAACATCTTTACTCAGCAAACACAACAGTTTAGGTCAAAATACTATAATTTTAAAGCCACAGTACTGTACTATAGTTCAAGATGATGTAGTGGCAAGGGAACTGGACTTGGGACCCAGAGGACCCTGGTTCAAACCCCAGTCATGGCATAGTTTTGTGGTGTGTTTGAGCAGCACATCTAATCACACTGCTCCCCGGCGCACTTTCTATAGCTGCCCGCTGCCACCTGGTGGTGATTGGGTTAAATGCAGAGTCAAATTTCGTCTTGTGTGGAAACATACATAGATGACAAAAATATGACATTATTATTATTATTATTATTAATTTCTTATCTGGCAACCCGACTGACATGAAAACTACAGCATTTTTCATGTAAACAAGCTTATTTTTTGTTTATTACCCCCAATAAACATAGAAAAATCACTAATGTTTCCACAGGTGGTTTTCGTGTAAACGGGGCCTTAGATCGCTTTGACTTGATCATTTCAAAAATGGCTCGCATGCTGAAAAAGTCTGAACACCCCTTGGTTAGAGGAAGGGCAGCTGACCTGGGACCAGAAAGTCGTGGCTCGACTCCCAGTCATTCATGTGGTGGTGTCTCTGAGCAACACACCCAATCCCAATTGCTCCCCAGGTGCTCCATAGCTGCCCACGGCTCCACCTGGGTGTTTGCAGGTGCAGAGAATTAATTCAGCCATTGTATGGGAACATACACTGACATCACACAGCATTTATATAATTACACTTGTGTTTCCAACATACTAATTTGTTGTTCTTTGGGTTGTTGTTGATGCTCGGTGGCACAAAGTCCAAAAACTTGTTCCTTCATCGACCGTGACGCTTGAACAGTGACACTCATTAACTTGAGTCACAAAAGACTGCACTTTAAATCGTTTTCTTCTTTCAGAGTTGCTGTGTCATCAGTTATTGTTGTAATAAATCTAATTTCCATTTTTGTCTGGCCCTCACTGAACTGCTGTGAAGATGAAGTCAAACAGCCTTTGGGAATTAGGATAATTAATATATCTGAAGCAGTTAATCACACGCTGATAGAGAACCGTAAACAAGACAGATTCATATTTTACCTTGGAACTTGTTTTTGTTTTTCTGTCTTATAAACTCAAATGATTAAACTCACTTTTTTCTATTGACTTCCCCCTTTTGACAGAATCACTGTGATGGATTACTGTCGGCTTCTTAGAAACAATTTACGTGTTCAAAATCATTTTTTTATTTTTTTTGCAAATCCACTGCTTGCTAGTTAACAGGTTACCGGTAGTTACAAAATCTGACGAGAATTCATTTTTATACTTTATTTTATTTTATTGAGATTATATAAATTTGTAACAACTACCATGCCATCTGTTATTGGTCAATGAACAAGTTTAAGATTTTTATTTAGGTTTTTGTCTTCTCTTGAGATAAATTCTAAAGCATCACTGAAACACATATCAAAAAGAAAAAATGTATA
>JBBPBX010007126.1:38376-59622 GCA_038048925.1 Garcialebias charrua | reverse complement strand
TGCTCATCCAAAATGAAAATGATAAAACTCACTTATTTTTTGGGAGAATTCACATTTTCTGCAGATGCAACGGGTTTTGTGAGGACTAGTTTGGGATCCAGCTGTTTTCATTGTGTGTAAGGTACCTGAAGCTGGGACTGGAGCGAGCGCCGGGCCAGCAGACTCTGGATAACATTAGTCCGGTCCAGACAGTCCATGCAGTTGCTCCGAAATATTCCCTCTTGGCTCAGCAGCACCTTTCCATCAGCATCCACCAGAAAATATCTGGAAACACACACACACACACACACGCACGAACGCACACACACACACACTTTAAATAGAAAGGTATTCTGAGATGTAGCTGTACAATGATCTTTTACACTGGCTAGAACACAGACCCAAACTCATCCTGGACTTCTGAGACCATGTCCAGTAAGATCTGAAGGCGATGCCACCTCATTCGACTGCACTCCTTATGGAAGTCAAACGCTACGTATCTGCAGGAAAAAACAAACCCACACTAAAGAAAAATCTCACTAAACAAAGTCAACACGTCTGAAACAGAAGACTGGTGGGCATCTTACCTGATCATGCCATTACCCAAACTGTTCACCAGTTTGTCAAAAGTTAGCTCCAGTGGTTTTTCAGAACCTTTCTGGTTGATCTGAAATAAATAAAATATAAATGTTACAACTGCTGCACCCACAGCATGTCTGTTTAAAGAAAGTTTCAGTACAAATCAATCTAAGCCTGATCAGGTAGAATTCTTTGTTCTCACCAAGTTTAAGACAACTTGTCTTCCATAGAGAACAGCCTGCGAGTCAAAGTGTCTCTGCAACCCATCTAACTAAAGAAAATAAATAATAAAAACTACATGAGCATGAGACAAAATAAAATGAACTATGAGATACAAGAGTAAAAACGGACATGGTTGTAAGTTTTGCTGATCTGAGGTTTTGGTTTGTACTTCAGATTGGGCCTCTGGGACCAGTAGAAGGGGATCGAACCTCTCGTCTACAGGCAAAAAGAAAATTTGGTTAGAATTCATACAGAGAATTGTTTTTTTCCTGCATCATAACATATACATAAAACATGATTTAAACTGTAAACTTCATTCAAGGTGTTGTTAGAGGACGGCTGTAGCTCATTACAGATGTCTCGAACACACACAAAGCTTCCTGCTGCAGGACACATGACTCAATAACACGATTGTTTACATTATTTTATGTATATTTTTAAATTTTCTTCTTCTTTGTGTAGTGGACATGACGAGGTCCAGTGATGACCTTTACTGACCTCTCAGTAAACAGACATTTAGTCTTTGTTAGTTTGAATCAAACAACATATTCATTCACAAAGACTATTTCTATTCTTTGATTTTGTTCTAATACAAATATAATCAGAGCATCACCTGTGTTTATTCATGAGCTTGTTGTACTTTACAATATGTCTTATGATCACATATGTTATATGCTGGTTTATTCTGCACCAATGATGGTGTTTAAGAACTGTGTGAAAGGTGAAGGGCTGGGTCGGAGTGGCCGGCAGTTTTGTTTAGAAATGGAGAAGACAGTTAATCTGTTGTTTTCATGAGAATGACTCCAGCACTCTCTGTCTCCTCTAAACAATTTCTTTCTGTTTCTGACTTTCACCTTGAATCCTGATAAAGTTAAAGTGAACTCTTTGACGTGTCTCTGAACTCCCTTCTCCTGATCTGACCAATCAGAAGACTGAATTTTCTGGTCTCAACACTTTAGTAAAAGCGTTTTGTTTCCGGAACGCTTCAGAGTTGGAATGGACAGAGACCTGAAAGCTCTCTGTCTTGATAGCTGTCGAATGTTTGGTCAAGAGCCAAAGACCTTCGTTCCCCAGTAAGGGCTAATAACATGCTGGTTATTAGTCCACTTCAAACCTAGCGTAAGCTCAGAACTTTGAATGAAATTCCTTTCTGGAATAAGATATCTTGAAACCAAACCATGACTGCCACGACTTCTGCTGACTAAAGCAAGTATCACCGACACTGAGAAGGTAAACACGTTTGGAGTCCAGCTTGGACTTGCGGGACCTACGACCCGTTTACGTCCAAGGCTGATCACAGCTCTTTACCAGAACCGGGACGGACGTCTTAAGGTAAAGGAGCAGCTGTTTGCTTACTGGAGGTGTGATGATATCTTAGCTGGACGCGTATGGAAGAGTGTCATCTGGTTTTATAAATGCAAGATAAACTTCCCTTTTTCCTCCTATTTCCTTCTCCCTTTCATTCTAAGCTGGTAACTACATTTTTAAACTAAAGAACCACACAGATAAAAAGTATAATCGTCATCCTGTACTGATGTCTGTTGTGTTACAATTAAATGTGCTGATGCATTTAAACTGCAAGAAAGTGAAATCAGTCAATCAAGTGTAATGGTGTTAATTTTAATTGATTTATTTTAAATAAAAGGTAGTGTCTTTTGGCATACCGACTAAAATCAAAGTCTCATTGTCACTTAATGGCTTTAGGTTTATTTGTCCATTATAAATGATCACAGAAATATTGGGTAAACCTGAAAAAGAAAAGAATCCGTGAAATACTATTCAATCTGAATAAGTAAATAATTAAGGTAAAGGGTGTCAGTTTAATACTGACCCCTAATATCTTTACATCTGGTGGCACCGTACGTGTTTAAATATCCTACATCTGGTGGCTCGTACCGGTTTCTGAAAGATTTAAAATGAATATTTCTGTGCTCATAAAACATGCTTGCATAATATCCAATTTTTAACTCTGATGACAATTTTTGGCTGGAGGTGTTCAAAACATAGCAGAAGTGTGTGTACTGACATTTGAAGCTGGAATTGTTATTTGTTCAACTTTTTAAACGCTATAAGTAGTTTTGGTGGGGATTTGTCACGCTGTGTGGGAAGTGTCTTGTGTGGTTCTGGACCCGGTCCAGATAACGTTGTCCACAAGCTGGGGCGATCTCATCGCAAAATGACCAAAGTCATTTTTTGAAGCTATTATTAACATCTGCAAGATTGACCTGCTCTAAAATGTAAAAACACCACACACAGCAATCTTGCAGATGTTAATATATGAATTATATGGGAATTATATAGGAATATGTGTCTTTGACCTGCTCTAAAATGTAAAAACACCACACACAGCAAAGACACATATTCCTGTTGAAATGTTGTCGGATAGTGGTTCTGACAAACCAGTCAGTGGACGGAATCGACCTTGAAGCGGCTCCGAGAGAGTCCGTGTTGTTTTCAAACAAGTTGTAGTGCTGTGTTACTGAGCGTGGCTCCGTTAAACCTGTATAAATGTTTTTGCCATATCCCAGAAATTTTTGCAAGATCAAGCGAGCGTTTATGAGCTGTAAGAGTCTATAGAATTGTGTTCTGCTGTGCTAAGCTAATGTTACATCTACGTGTCACATCACGTCTGTTTATGAGCTGTGATTGGATAAAACAGGATGCTGCATGAAACGAGAGCTGTGATTTGTCAGTCACTCTCGTAACTGTAAAGTGAGCTCTGATTCGCTGAAGTGGGGACGCACACCGTTGCGACCCGTCCACTATTGTCGTCATTTCCGGTGCTGCTTTGGGTCTTGTACAATTTGCACCCACAAGAAGAACGGAGATTTCACTAAAAGTTTAAAGCCTCAATTTAAGCCATCTAAACTGTCTAATCGGCCGTGGCACAGTGGTAATGGCAGTCGACCCCCGATCGGAAGGTTGGAGGTTCGAATCCCGCATCTGCCCACCATGTGTCGTTGTGTCCCTGGGCAAGACACTTAACCCCAAGTTGCTCCCGGTAGGTCTGGATGGCGCCTTGCAAGGCAGGCTACCACTACCGGTGTATGAATGTGTGAATGAATGGGTGGATGGCTGGTATTGTAAAGCGCTTTGGGGCTCCTCACAGGGGGCTGGAAAGCGCTATATAAATAAGCTCAATTTACCATAATCACAGATTTGTCTCTGACAAGAACGCGGTTCGAGCAATTATCACGTACAGGCTCCAACTCTATCCAATGTTGATATTTTTACCGAATTGTTAGATGCTATTCGCAAGCTAATGGCTAAGCTAGGGCTAAGCTAACGGGAGCCAACAGCGCCACTATAGCGGCCATGAAGAGTAATTACGGTCACCTCGTGATAACATTAAGACTTTAACCTGCCACCTGTTGGTTAAAAGACATTTAACAGATGAGTTATCTCAAAACATCATAAAATGTCAGCATTTTTATGGAGAAATACCATCTTTAAAATTGTTCTGTGCACAAACAAAAAACTCCTGTTTATTTTAAATTCAGATTTTAGAATAACAGAGGTACAGACAAATATTTTTTGCTCATTTTAAATACTGAAGAGATTTAAAGGTATTGTGACATGATGTTGGAAATTTGCATATTTGCCAGAACATATATATCTTATATCATTCAGCTCTGTTTGTTTTTGCAAAATAAATTATAAATATATTAAAATTTCATTCCAAGTTATATTAGTTTTTTCTCTGGGACACGCCCCTAAAAATCCGCGCATTTCCGCAAAACGTCATCAGTGATGTGACAACGGGAAGGCACGCTCCAACGCGCATTTAAATAATAATGGCGGAGCATGTCCGATTGAGTTTGAGATCTATCATTTTAAAACAGTAAATCATCCAAAACTCTCATTAATAAACCCTCCCTGAATAAAAAAACTTACTGATGTTACTTGATCGCGCAGACATAATTTAAAAATACATTATTAGAAAAGTGTGTGTGCTACTGATTCGGCTAGCTTGTTAGCAGCGAACATAAAGAATCTGCCATGATAATTGGCTTTATACACTCACAGTGTATAAAGTAAAACAACATGAACTCACGTAAAATATATAGTTTATAATCTAAAACACTACACACCTCCGATTATGTTTACACAAAGACTTACTCATCTCCTGGACAGTCTTCCGATGGTAGCTTCCCTGCGTTGTTTTGACGTGGTAGCTCCTGTGGCACTTTCTTCTGTAGATATTCTTTTAAAAATAGTAGGAATAACATCCGGTTTTAAAAGTCTTCTGAATCTTACTGGTAATCCTAAAGATTCTTTTATACCAGGTGCTGAAAACAATCGGCAGTGAAATGGTCGCTGCAGACATACGACTCCTTAGTAGGAACCCACCGGTCCTTGTCTGGTCCATTCTTGTCGAAGTTTCTCATCTTTTGGAAATTTGTGAAGGCTAACTTGTTCACTGCTGATATTAGAACACCCAAATGCGCTACAACGTGACTGCATTTTTCAAGTTACACAAATAAAAGAGGCGATCCTTCAGGAAATGAATGTGTATGGCAAGCAGTTAAAAAACACCAGACAAACGGGCAAGGCTCTGCCTTCTGCCCGTTGTCACGTCACTGATGACGTATTACGGAAATGCGCAGATCTTTAGGGGAGTGTCCCAGAGAAAAAATTACCATAACTTGGAATGAAATTTTAATATATTTATAATTTATTTTGAAAAAACGAACAGAGCTGAATGATATAAGATATATATGTTCTGACAAATATGCACATTTCCAACATCATGTCACAATATCTTTAAAATAACATTCAAAAAAGCATATTCTATTTGATTTTCACATTAAATAAAAAAATTAAAAAATGATGGAGAGTGGAACACTCCCACATTAAGCTCTTCACATCTCTGCAATTTAAACAGAATTGGTGTACAAATCTGTACAATTTTAGTTAAAAATGGCATTTTTAACGATATTCTGTGTACAATTAATGACTCCAGTTTATTTTAAATAAGGAAATATTTCAGATAACAAACTACAAGGATCTCTCATTAATTTGGAGAGAATTTCAAAACAAAGATGGGAGATGGAAAATATGATAAAGCTTTAGAGCTGATCACATCGAAGCTTGAAGTATTAAGGCAGAAGAACTGTTATGTATCCTGAAGGGATTTAATGAATATTTTTTTTAAACCTCAGTTTAGGTCACCTGAAGTCTGCAGCCTCCTGCTGCACTTTTTTCACTCAGCTTCAAACAGGCTTGATTAGCTGAGCTGCAACACCTGTTGACTCTCTCCCTTTATAAGCTCAGGGCCAAAGCCTGAACAGTGTGGAGGTTTGAAGGTAGAGGTTGGTTGAAGCCAGCAGAGGTCTTGTGGTCAATCCAGCTAAAGGTAAAATAAGTTTGTTGCTGAATACAAACTGTGGTGTTGTGAAGCTTGTAGTGCAGGGAGTTTCTCCACCCTCCCTGGTTGTTTGTGAGCTCTAGTTAACCTAGAGTTTGTTTGTTTGTTTGCTCCTGTTGGAGTGTGGGTTTGTTGGAGCACCTGAGTGCTCTTGTGGATGCTCTAATTGATCTAGAGTTTTGGCTGTGGTGTGCTCCTGTGAGTTGTGTTTTGGAGCACGGTGTGCTCATAAGGACTCTTTAGGTAGAGTGAGTTAGGAACACTGACAGGACTGACAGTGTTCTGTTTTGTAACCTGAGAGGTGTGGACTTGAGCTCTGAGGCTCAAGTGTGTTGAGTTTGGGACTGTAAGAGGTTTGTGTCTGTCCATAGGACAACAGTTGTTTTTTCCCTCTTACATGTATTTACTTTCATTACTTTTGGTTGGGTAAAGCGGTAGTCTAGTTTTCGCTATTCTTTTGGTTTTACATCCTGTAGGCCTAGAGTTTTGGTGCAGTTAGCCCGCTGTCTAACAGGGTTCGCCGGCTCTGTATAGAGTTGGCTCTGTTGGGCAGCTTTATTTTTCTTTGGGCCGCTTTATCCAAACCCACCTTTCGGTTGAACTTTCTTTTTTTTTAGGACGTGGGACGCCTGGAGAAGCTGGAGGTGGTTCCCCTCCTACAGATGACCCTTTTTCATTTAATAAATTTGTTAAACCTTTTCCTTGTGTCCTGTGTCCATTAAATATGTTTTGATCTTTGTTGGATCGTAACATATTTATTGGGGGCTCGTCCGGGATCTGAATTAGTATTGGGGGCTCGTTTGTAAGGTGCTATGTTTTTTGAGTTGTCTGCTCGTCTGTTTGTCTGCACAGGACAAACTTGTTGGAGTGTTTCTGTGAAGCACTTGAGTTTTTAGACAGCTGAGCACCTGCTGTGCATGTTTGTGGGAGTCTGGTTTTGAGCAGACATTGTGAGTTTGTGCCTAAATCTTGAGAGTGTTGTGAAGTATTTTGAAGCTAAGTGTTTTTTGGACTGCAGTTAATAGAATTGCTCCTTTTTACACTTGGTGTGTTTTGACAGCTGTGTGCTGTAGTTTGCACTCTCTCTGGAGCTGACAGGACCAGCTCCTAGTTGCTGATTGAGCTGAAACACGCAGCTGTGTGTGTTTTTGGACTGTGCTGCGTTCAAATGCAGCTGGGATTTTTGCTGTTTACAGTGAAAGTCTTTTGAAGAAGGGTACAGCATAAAGCTGTTTGTCTGCATCATGGCATTCAATTTGAAGACGATTTTTGCTGTTTACAGTGAAAGTCTTTTGAAGAAGGGTACAGCATAAAGCTGTTTGTCTGCATCATGGCATTCAATTTGAAGACATTTATTGAACAGCCTACAGTGCAGGTCTTTGCAGACTGCACAAGAGACCAAAAACTAAGTGTTGCTAACCATTTTAAGATTGACGTCAGAAAACATGCTGATGGTGAATGGATGGGGAGTGAACTACTTTGTGAATTGGTCCAGCTTGGGATATTTCCTGAGCTTAATGAACAAGAGCGTCTAAGAAAAGAATCTGCTTTGAGGAAAGCAGAACATGATGAATGGATTGCCTTGAGGAGAAAGAAGCTTGAAGAGGAGCGAGCTGCTTTAAAAGAAAAACAAGAGCGTGAACTTTTGTTTTTTAAAAAGCAGGAACAAGAACGACAAGCTGCTCAGGAAGAGAAGAGACGTCTTCTGGAGAAAGAAAGACAGGAGCTGCTGAAAGAGATGGAGCAAGCAAGACTGGAGTCACAGAGAGACATAAAACTTCAGTCTCAACAACTCCATTCTGAACTGGTGACACCAGAGTCTAGCACTCAAGCAGGTGAGCCTCTCACACCTCAACAGGAGGAGGTGCCTGAAGAGCACCGACAAGAAGAGGACAAGGTGGATTTAAGCGACAGCTTAATGGTGAACTGTGAAGTCGAGCAGATTCCAGTGGAGGAGGTGAAACTTGTGCTGTCCTCACCACATCTTCAGGGAGAAGATGACGATGATCTCGGTGACAGTTTTACACTGTTGTTTGACACTGTACTACTACTCCCAGTTCAGTCAAGTGAGGACCTGAAGAGCCTGAGAGAGATGAAGCCACACATGACACCTTCTCCTGCTCCTTTATGTCCCATTTCTGCCACTACAGAAATCGCAGAGAAAGTGGTGGTGGATGACATGGGACCGTCGCATCAACCTAAAACAAGAGATGGGTCTGAAGAACACATGTTACTGTCTGTGAGAGATGAAATCCTGCTGCCCTATATAGGACATATTGTGCATGAATCTGCATCTAACACATTTTCCTGTGTTTTCAGTGTGGCTGAAAACAAAGTGGCTACAACTGACCAAAAGGTCTCATTACAGCTGACCAGAGAGAGCTGTCCAGGACTGACCAATACTGAAATGGAGAACAGCTGCCCTCTGTCTACAAATGAGAAACAACTCTCTTGTTTTCTGATTAACCTCATCAAACATGGTGTTAGTAGTTGTTTGGGGTCTGTTGATAAGCAAAAGCTTTTTAGGGTACAACCAGACCCAAGACGTCGTTTTGGTTTCAATACCTTTTGAGAATCTATAGATTAGATGTAAGCGGTTTGACAGACTAGTTTTTAATGAGGTTTTTAGTCTGTTTGAGTGATGAGGACCGTTACATGCAACCTCACTGTTTTATATGGGTGATGTACGATGTTTTTACCTCACATCTACATCACCCCATACAAAACATTTAGCGGTGGGAGTGTTATGTATCCTGAAGGGATTTAATGAATATTTTTTTTAAACCTCAGTTTAGGTCACCTGAAGTCTGCAGCCTCCTGCTGCACTTTTTTCACTCAGCTTCAAACAGGCTTGATTAGCTGAGCTGCAACACCTGTTGACTCTCTCCCTTTATAAGCTCAGGGCCAAAGCCTGAACAGTGTGGAGGTTTGAAGGTAGAGGTTGGTTGAAGCCAGCAGAGGTCTTGTGGTCAATCCAGCTAAAGGTAAAATAAGTTTGTTGCTGAATACAAACTGTGGTGTTGTGAAGCTTGTAGTGCAGGGAGTTTCTCCACCCTCCCTGGTTGTTTGTGAGCTCTAGTTAACCTAGAGTTTGTTTGTTTGTTTGCTCCTGTTGGAGTGTGTGTTTGTTGGAGCACCTGAGTGCTCTTGTGGATGCTCTAATTGATCTAGAGTTTTGGCTGTGGTGTGCTCCTGTGAGTTGTGTTTTGGAGCACGGTGTGCTCATAAGGACTCTTTAGGTAGAGTGAGTTAGGAACACTGACAGGACTGACAGTGTTCTGTTTTGTAACCTGAGAGGTGTGGACTTGAGCTCTGAGGCTCAAGTGTGTTGAGTTTGGGACTGTAAGAGGTTTGTGTCTGTCCATAGGACAACAGTTGTTTTTTCCCTCTTACATGTATTTACTTTCATTACTTTTGGTTGGGTAAAGCGGTAGTCCTGTTTTCGCTATTCTATTTGTTTTACATCCTGTAGGCCTAGAGTTTTGGTGCAGTTAGCCCGCTGTCTAACAGGGTTCGCCGGCTCTGTATAGAGTTGGCTCTGTTGGGCAGCTTTATTTTTCTTTGGGCCGCTTTATCCAAACCCACCTTTCGGTTGAACTTTCTTTTTTTTTAGGACGTGGGATACCTGGAGAAGCTGGAGGTGGTTCCCCTCCTACAGATGACCCTTTGTTCTTTTAATAAATTTGTTAAACCTTTTCCTTGTGTCCTGTGTCCATTAAATATGTTTTGATCCTTGTTGGGTCGTAACACCGCCTGTCAACCTAAGATGTCGGGGGACACTGAGCTAACAGAGAAGCTAAACATGCTAAAACGCGGAGAAACAGCGCCGACAGCCTTTTTGGATGGGCTAATGCTAACAGGTGCAGCTAATGGCAGCTAACGCTTGCAGATGGTTTTGGATGGACGGACACCGCGGAGAAACGGCTTTCAGTAAGTTATTAATTTTTAAATCTTTTTCTGGCTCCAAATGTATGATGTTAACACGCTAACAGTCCTTCCTGTAAACAGTTTGGACCACGTGGAGCAGCACGAAGCTGCGGAGCTCGGACGTGCAACGAGCTAACATGCTAACAGACAAGACAAGCTGCAGCTCAAAGTAAGAAATAAATTTTTTATTGTTTATGGATGTTTTATTAAAATTAGCTGTGTTAAGATAGGCGAGGGGCTTGTTAACTTGGTAACTGTTCATTACCGTGCATGTACGTGTATCAGTGGCGGCTCATGCGGTAAATAAAGGTAGTCCCGGACATACGAGATTTTTGTCTTTAGAGATAGTCGTAGTAACAAAACTCGCTCGTAAGTCGGGGATTACCTGTAGTATCAAATGAAAACTATTTAATTTTGACAATTCATTTAATGAAATGAGGTCAATTTGTCCTCTAGTAGTCTAAACCTACAGTATAGCAGCAGAACAAGACAACTCTAACTATAGGATTTATCAAGAAGGAAAGTCTTCAAACTGTCATGTAACAACTTGAACAAGAGAATGAGCTCAGCAGCTGGACCACACCTGTTCAGTAGCTGGACCACACCTGTTCAGCAGCTGGACCACACCTGTTCAGCAGCTGGACCACACCTGTTCAGCAGCTGGACCACACCTGCTCAGCAGCTGGACCACACCTGTTCAGCAGCTGGACCACACCTGTCCAGCAGCTGGACCACACCTGTTCAGCAGCTTGACCACACCTGTTCAGCAGCTGGACCACACCTGTCCAGCAGCTGGACCACACCTGTCCAGCAGCTGGACCACACCTGCTCAGCAGCTGGACCACACCTGCTCAGCAGCTGGACCACACCTGCTCAGCAGCTGGACCACACCTGTTCAGCAGCTGGACCACACCTGTTCAGCAGCTGGACCACACCTGTCAGCAGCTGGACCACACCTGTCAGCAGCTGGACCACACCTGCTCAGCAGCTGGACCACACCTGCTCAGCAGCTGGACCACACCTGCTCAGCAGCTGGACCACACCTGCTCAGCAGCTGGACCACACCTGCTCAGCAGCTGGACCACACCTGTTCAGCAGCTGGACCACACCTGTTCAGCAGCTGGACCACACCTGTTCAGCAGCTGGACCACACCTGTTCAGCAGCTGGACCACACCTGTTCAGCAGCTGGACCACACCTGCTCAGCAGCTGGACCACACCTGTTCAGCAGCTGGACCACACCTGCTCAGCAGCTGGACCACACCTGCTCAGCAGCTGGACCACACCTGTTCAGCAGCTGGACCACACCTGTTCAGCAGCTGGACCACACCTGTTCAGCAGCTGGACCACACCTGCTCAGCAGCTGGACCACACCTGTTCAGCAGCTGGACCACACCTGCTCAGCAGCTGGACCACACCTGCTCAGCAGCTGGACCACACCTGTTCAGCAGCTGGACCACACCTGTTCAGCAGCTGGACCACACCTGTCCAGCAGCTGGACCACACCTGTTCAGCAGCTGGACCACACCTGTTCAGCAGCTGGACCACACCTGTCCAGCAGCTGGACCACACCTGTTCAGCAGCTGGACCACACCTGTTCAGCAGCTGGACCACACCTGCTCAGCAGCTGGACCACACCTGTTCAGCAGCTGGACCACACCTGCTCAGCAGCTGGACCACACCTGCTCAGCAGCTGGACCACACCTGTTCAGCAGCTGGACCACACCTGTTCAGCAGCTGGACCACACCTGTCAGCAGCTGGACCACACCTGTTCAGCAGCTGGACCACACCTGTTCAGCAGCTGGACCACACCTGCAGCAGCTGGACCACACCTGTTCAGCAGCTGGACCACACCTGCTCAGCAGCTGGACCACACCTGCTCAGCAGCTGGACCACACCTGTTCAGCAGCTGGACCACACCTGCTCAGCAGCTGGACCACACCTGCTCAGCAGCTGGACCACACCTGCTCAGCAGCTGGACCACACCTGCTCAGCAGCTGGACCACACCTGTTCAGCAGCTGGACCACACCTGCTCAGCAGCTGGACCACACCTGCTCAGCAGCTGGACCACACCTGTTCAGCAGCTGGACCACACCTGTTCAGCAGCTGGACCACACCTGTTCAGCAGCTGGACCACACCTGTTCAGCAGCTGGACCACACCTGTTCAGCAGCTGGACCACACCTGTTCAGCAGCTGGACCACACCTGTCAGCAGCTGGACCACACCTGTTCAGCAGCTGGACCACACCTGTCAGCAGCTGGACCACACCTGTTCAGCAGCTGGACCACACCTGTTCAGCAGCTGGACCACACCTGTCAGCAGCTGGACCACACCTGTTCAGCAGCTGGACCACACCTGTTCAGCAGCTGGACCACACCTGTTCAGCAGCTGGACCACACCTGCTCAGCAGCTGGACCACACCTGCTCAGCAGCTGGACCACACCTGCTCAGCAGCTGGACCACACCTGTTCAGCAGCTGGACCACACCTGCTCAGCAGCTGGACCACACCTGCTCAGCAGCTGGACCACACCTGTCTCAGCAGCTGGACCACACCTGTTCAGCAGCTGGACCACACCTGCTCAGCAGCTGGACCACACCTGTTCAGCAGCTGGACCACACCTGCTCAGCAGCTGGACCACACCTGCTCAGCAGCTGGACCACACCTGTTCAGCAGCTGGACCACACCTGCTCAGCAGCTGGACCACACCTGCTCAGCAGCTGGACCACACCTGTTCAGCAGCTGGACCACACCTGCTCAGCAGCTGGACCACACCTGCTCAGCAGCTGGACCACACCTGCTCAGCAGCTGGACCACACCTGCTCAGCAGCTGGACCACACCTGTTCAGCAGCTGGACCACACCTGTTCAGCAGCTGGACCACACCTGTTCAGCAGCTGGACCACACCTGTTCAGCAGCTGGACCACACCTGCTCAGCAGCTGGACCACACCTGCTCAGCAGCTGGACCACACCTGCTCAGCAGCTGGACCACACCTGCTCAGCAGCTGGACCACACCTGCTCAGCAGCTGGACCACACCTGTTCAGCAGCTGGACCACACCTGCTCAGCAGCTGGACCACACCTGTTCAGCAGCTGGACCACACCTGCTCAGCAGCTGGACCACACCTGCTCAGCAGCTGGACCACAGCTGTTCAGCAGCTGGACCACACCTGCTCAGCAGCTGGACCACACCTGTTCAGCAGCTGGACCACACCTGCTCAGCAGCTGGACCACAGCTGTTCAGCAGCTGGACCACACCTGCTCAGCAGCTGGACCTCTGTCGCTCCACAACTTGTTTCAGGTTCAGTGACGGCTGCAGAGAGAAGCCTGGTTAAGCCGTGGGGTCTCCAGGGTCACCGATGGTGGACAACCTCTACATGGAGGAAGTCTCTGGACTCCTTCACTCAGTGAACAACACCGAGCCGCTGGTTCTGAAACGTGGACGACACTCGGGTCAAAATCCACGTGAAAGAAGGTTCAGCAGACACAAGTTCACCAGAGGACGTCCACAACAACCAGCTGCCTTCATGGACCGCTGGCTGAACGTGGACAGAGACGGAGACACTGGAGTTCTCAGGAAACCTGCTCACACGGGTCAGAACCTTCTGTCTTCAGAACTTTACACCTCCGAGACGAACACGTCCCCACAGAAACTGAAGGAACAGAACCTGAATGAACAGAACCGGGTCTCCAAACCTGTGGATCCTCTTCAATGAGCAGAACAGACATCACCCCAGACTCTGTTCTCCAAACACATGTTGAACCCAGCAGAACCTTCAGGCAGAACCCGGTCCATCAGAACCCTGAACCCAGACTGAGCAGTGTCTGCAGGAACGTTCAGACCTCCATGTTGGAGAAACCAAGGAACTTCTCCACAGACGCACGACTCAGCAGCAGAGGTCCAGCTCCACCAGAAGGACGAGGGAAACTAAACAAACCCTCAGCTGCTCCAAACATTTAAAATAATTAGAAATCTGTCGTTAAGAAGCCGAACACCAGAGGGAACCATGATCCCACCATGAGCCTCAGCTGAAGCTACTCTCAGCCGAAGCTCCTCTCTGCTGAAGCTCCTCTCAGCTGAAGCTCCTCTCAGCCGAAGCTCCTCTCAGCTGAAGCTCCTCTCAGCCGAAGCTCCTCTCAGCCGAAGCTCCTCTCAGCTGAAGCTCCTCTCAGCTGAAGCTCCTCTCAGCTGAAGCTCCTCTCAGCTGAAGCTCCTCTCAGCTGAAGCTCCTCTCAGCTGAAGCTCCTCTCAGCTGAAGCTCCTCTCAGCTAAAGCTCCTCTCAGCTGAAGCTCCTCTCAGCTGAAGCTCCTCTCTGCTGAAGCTCCTCTCAGCCGAAGCTCCTCTCAGCTGAAGCTCCTCTCAGCTGAAGCTCCTCTCAGCTGAAGCTCCTCTCTGCTGAAGCTCCTCTCAGCTGAAGCTCCTCTCTGCTGAAGCTCCTCTCAGCTGAAGCTCCTCTCAGCTGAAGCTCCTCTCTGCTGAAGCTCCTCTCAGCTGAAGCTCCTCTCTGCTGAAGCTCCTCTCAGCTGAAGCTCCTCTCAGCTGAAGCTCCTCTCTGCTGAAACTCCTCTCAGCTGAAGCTCCTCTCAGCTGGAGCTCCTCTCAGCTAAAGCTCCTCTCAGCCGAAGCTCCTCTCAGCTGAAGCTCCTCTCAGCTGAAGCTCCTCTCAGCCGAAGCTCCTCTCAGCTGAAGCTCCTCTCAGCCGAAGCTCCTCTCAGCCGAAGCTCGTCTCTGCAGTGACACAGTTTTATTCAACGAGTCCGTTCAGGTTATGAACAATAAACATTTTATTAAATACATGTGTCTCCTGCAGAAACAGCACATGTGCAAAAGTCATCAATCAGAGGCAGCTCAACAAATAAACCTGAGGGTCTGATACATGTGACACACACACACACACACACACACACATACACACACACACACACACACACACACACACACAGGGACGCGCACACACACACACACACACACACACACACACACAGTCTGTTTCCATTCCTCTTGTGGACAGAAGCCAACTGTTTACATCAGAACTAATTAATTGGATGCATCGAGCAGAACATGGTTTGTGGAGTCATGAGTCATGACTAAGGGTTTTCCAGAGCATGACTCGTTACTTTCCCTCACCTGTTACAGCTGGATGATAATGACTTTCTACGGAAAAGTTGTGATTTATTTGCCATTTTGGGGTGAGTGTAAATGTCACAAACGATCATTATCTTACCTGCTGCAGATAGCTGTTTGTTCAGCCTCTGTGTGGAAAATAAATAAATAAAGTTTAAATCCGAACACACGGCTGGTCTGAACTCAGCCAAGACCAAAGAGGAACACCTGAGGTTCTTAAACTAAATGTTTAAGGTAAAAATGTAGTTTTTGATGATGTCACAGGTTCCAAACAATTAGGATTGAATAAATAAATAAATCATTTTCATTTTACAACTCATGACCAAAACAAACGACACAGTTCACCAGAGCTGCTGCTTCTGAACTGGATCATCTTACAATCAAACAGCTGTTTCCAAACAAGAATGAACACTAAATCATCCATCCATCCATCCATTCATCCATCCATCCATCCAATCATCTATTCATCCATCCATTCAATCATCTATTCATCCATCCATTCATCCATCCATTCAATCAATCATCTATTCATCCATCCATTCAATCATCTATTCATCCATCCATTCATCCATCCATTCAATCAATCATCTATTCATCCATCCATCCATTCATTCATCCATTCAATCATCCATCCATCCATTCAATCATCCATTCAATCATCTATTCATCCATCCATTCATCCATCCATTCAATCAATCATCTATTCATCCATCCATTCAATCATCTATTCATCCATCCATTCATCCATCCATTCAATCAATCATCTATTCATCCATCCATCCATTCATTCATCCATTCAATCATCCATCCATCCATTCAATCATCCATTCAATCATCTATTCATCCATCCATTCAATCATCTATTCATCCATCCATTCAATCATCTATTCATCCATCCATTCATCCATCCATTCAATCAATCATCTATTCATCCATCCATTCATTCATCCATTCAATCATCCATCCATCCATTCATTCATCCATTCAATCATCCATCCATCCATTCAATCATCCATTCAATCATCTATTCATCCATCCATTCATCCATCCATTCATTCATCCATTCAATCAATCATCTATTCATCCATCCATTCATCCATCCATTCAATCAATCATCTATTCATCCATCCATCCATTCATTCATCCATTCAATCATCCATCCATCCATCCATTCATTCATCCATTCATTCATCCATTCAATCATCCATCCATCCATTCATTCATCCATTCAATCATCCATTCAATCATCTATTCATCCATCCATTCATCCATCATCCATCCATCCATCCATCCATCCATTCATTCATCCATTCAATCATCCATCCATCCATTCAATCATCCATTCAATCATCTATTCATCCATCCATCCATTCAATCATCCATCTATCCATCCAACCATCATCCATCCATCCATAATCCATCCATCCATCCATCATCTTGTTCTGGACTCAGGTCTCGGGGCAGCATCTTGAGCAGGGAGGTCCAGACATCTCTCTCCATCATCCACCTCTTCCAGATGTTCTGGGAGGACTCCAAGGTGTTCCCAGTCCAACTGAGAGACGTGTGTCTCCAGAGTGTCCTGAGTCTTCCCTGGGTTCTCCTCCCAGTCGGACATGTCTGAACCACCTCAACTGTCTCCTCTCATTGTGGAGGAGCAGTGGTTCTCCTGAGTCTCTCCTGATAACTGAACTTCTGTCTCTGAGAGAGAGTCCAGCTGCAGAGGAAACTCATTTCAACCTCCTGGATCAATGATCTCATTCTTTCAGTCTCTACCAGAGTTCATGACCAGAGGTGAGGGGAGGAACGTAGACCGACCAGTAAACAGAGAACTTTGACTTACAGCTCAGCTCCTTCTTCACCACAACGGACCGGTACAGAGTCCACAATACTACAGATGCTGCACCAGTTCATCTGTTGATCTCACGCTCCATTCTTCCCTCACTCCTGAACAAAACCCTGAGATACTTGAATTCCTCCTTGAGGCAGAACCTCCACCTGAAGAGAACAATCAGACTGAGGACCACGACCTCAGATCTGGAGGTGCTGGTTCTCATCCCAGCTGCTTCACACTCGGCTGTGAACCACTCCAGTGAGAGATGAAGATCACGGCACGATGTCACCAACAGAACCACATCATGTAAAGAGCAGAGATGAATCCTGAGCCCACTGAACCGGACTCCCTCCACCTCCTGACTGCATCATTCAAAGGGCTGTCTACAACAGGTAAGATATTATTTACATATTTTACACCAAAACCCACATCACAATGGTCAAAGTCTTCCTTTCAAAATAAAAGGTGGTTCCTTTTCAGGCTCTGATTCGGACAGGAAGTGGTTTTGACTCCGCCTTGGCCGCCCTTGTGCGTGTAAACAGTTTGGAGGTCATAAAGACGCTTTACGGCTTTCGTTCGTCCACAAAAGTGACGCGGAGGTTCCACACACGCTGCCATTTTTGATCAAAGGCCAGATTAAATGAACGTGCAAACAGAGCCGGTGTTTGAACAGCACGACTCTTGTAGCGAGTTCTGTTGACAGAAGATACGATGTTCTCCTGAGCCGACGGCGAGGCCGAACTTCAACCAGACTGAAAAACAAATCAGTAAAAATCTCTGGTGTTTACAGACGAGCTGCGTCTGGCGTCTTTCTCCTGATACGTCAACGCTGTCTCTCATTTTGAGGACAAAGAAGGACAAGAGCTCGTCCCAGAACCAGAAACCCACCAAGTCAGAGCTGAGAGGGAGAGACGCCCCCCCTATCCCTCCAGACAAAGGCTAATTACCTCGACGCGTGCTTCGGCTGATAGATTTACCAGCTATGAGCTCATGTGATGACATAAGCCATCGGCTGTGCGTCTCGGTGATCCAAAACGCGGGTCTCTGAGCGAGCTTCGGCAGCTTCATCTCTCACAAGGTGAACTTCAGCCACTGGGAAGGCCGGCAGCCGAAAAGACCTCACGACACAGCTCAACTGTTTGGTCAGAATAACTCGGGTTAGCAGCTAAAGCCGTTAACATCGGGGACCAGCGGGCTGATTAAAGCCAGTAAAGATACGACCACGGTTCCTCTTCTCCCAAACACGGACCAGCTGTTGGAATGGCTTTCCTCACAGATTCAATCAACTAAAAAGCTGCATACTCCCTCATACAAGCTGTTATTGATCAGATGTTTTCAGTTTCCTGCACCGCCAGGCACAATCTCACATCGCCGCCGATTCGGACACTAATGCCGGCAAACGGCAAACAAGCAGCCAGATTTAATAACGAGGACAGCCGCTTCCTGTCGTGGCGGCACGGACATCAAACTTATCGTCGGCGTAACGAGACATTTGATCTGGAGGCAGTCGGGTTGTAGGTGGAACACTCGGCTCACCGACATGCATACCGTAACACAATAATCAATGATTCGGTAACGTGATCCGATTAGCCCGTGGAGAATACAGGAGCCGAGATGGGATGATTCACGTCCATCAGTCATCAGCAAATCTAATAGAGCGTCTCTGTGAGGAACAAATCCAGTTTGGGGATTCCTCCGGGACGAGCGTGGCTTTAAAAGCTGAACATGAGGTCGAGCCGCTTCAGACGGAGCGCACGGCGTTGATCAAAACAGGAAATCATTCTGCTGCTTGTCCAGATGTTCAGATGTAAACTGTTCACTGAAGAAGACTTCAGGCTGTTTATCTGCTGCTTCTCGTGAAAAACACGGTAAAACAATAAAAACAGTGCCTAACACATAAACCTCATATTATAGAGACGTTAGCGTCTTCACAATGATCATAGTGACACTTACAACCGTTAGCTCTGTATGCTAGCTTAAGGCTAATATGTTAGCATTGCTGTTACGTAACAGCAATGTTTATACGTGTTTCTTTATGAGGACTGACTGTGCATCGTTCACACTTTTACATTTATTTGTAATAAACGACTGAGAGTTCAGGTTCGTGGCCAACGGTGAGGTGATGCGTTCACAATCGAACGACGGTCTGGACAAATCCTGAGTCTGTCAAACGATCGCTGAACGACGGAGTCGCAGACGTCAGCTGGAGAGAAGGTAAAGTTCTTCTTCTTCTCAAAACAAATGGCGGCGAAAAGCTGTGAGGACGAGAGTCGTTATGGAAGGAAACTGGAAAACAGAGACGATAAAGAGAAAGGTGAGGCTAAGACACCTGGACCATAGAAACCACACCTGGACCATAGAAACCACACCTGAACCATAGAAACAACAACTGGACCATAGAAACCACACCTGGACCATAGAAACCACACCTGGACCAGAAACAACATCTGGACCATATAAACCACAACTGAACCATAGAAACCACACCTGGACCAGAAACAACATCTGGACCATATAAACCACAACTGAACCATAGAAACCACACCTGGACCATAGAAACAACAACTGGACCATAGGAACCAAATCTGGACCAGAAACAACATCTGGACCATATAAACCACACCTGGACCATAGAAACCACACCTGAACCATAGAAACCACAACTGAACCATAGAAACCACACCTGGACCATAGAAACCACAACTGAACCATATAAACCACACCTGGACCATAGAAACCACACCTGAACCATAGAAACAACAACTGGACCATAGGAACCACACCTGAACCATAGAAACCACACATGGACCATAGAAACCACAACTGAACCATATAAACCACACCTGGACCATAGAAACCACACCTGAACCATAGAAACAACAACTGGACCATATAAACAACACCTGGACCATAGAAACCACAACTGGACCATAGGAACCACAACTGAACCATAGAAACCACACCTGGACCATAGAAACCACAACTGAACCATATAAACCACACCTGGACCATAGAAACCACACCTGAACCATAGAAACAACAACTGGACCATATAAACAACACCTGGACCATAGAAACCACAACTGGACCATAAAAACAACAACTGGACCATAGGACCCACACCTGGACCATAGGAACCACACCTGGACCATAGAAACAACAACTGGACCATAGGAACCACACATGGACCATAGAAACTACACCTGGACCAGAAACAACATCTGGACCATATAAACCACACCTGGACCATAGAAACAACACCTGGACCATAGAAACAAGAACTGGACCATAGGAACCACACCTGGACCATAGAAACAACACCTGGACCATAAAAACAACAACTGGACCATAGGAACCACACCTGGACCATAGGAACCACACCTGGACCATAGAAACAACAACTGGACCATAGGAACCACACATGGACCATAGAAACTACACCTGGACCAGAAACAACATCTGGACCATATAAACCACACCTGGACCATAGAAACAACAACTGGACCATAGGAACCACACCTGGACCATAGAAACAACACCTGGACCATAGAAACCACACCTGGACCATAGAAACCACACCTGGACCATAGAAACAACACCTGGACCATAGAGACCACACCTGGACCATAGAAACCACACCTGGACCATAGAAACCACACCTGGACCATAGAAACCACACCTGGACCATAGAAACCACACCTGGACCATAGAAACTACACCTGGACCATAGAAACCACACCTGGACCATAGAAACCACACCTGGACCATAGAAACCACACCTGGACCATAGAAACAACACCTGGACCATAGAAACCACACCTGGACCATAGAAACCACACCTGGACCATAGAAACCACACCTGGACCATAGAAACAACAACTGGACCATAGAAACAACACCTGGACCATAGAAATCACAACTGGACCATAGGAACCACACCTGGACCATAGAAACCACACCTGGATCAGAAACAACATCTGGACCATATAAACAACACCTGAACCATAGAAACCACACCTGGACCATAGGAACCACACCTGGACCATAGAAACAACAACTGGACCATAGGAACCACACCTGGACCATAGAAACCACACCTGGACCAGAAACAACATCTGGACCATATAAACAACACCTGGACCATATAAACCACAACTGGACCATAGGAACCACACCTGGACCATAGAAACAACACCTGGACCATAGAAACCA
>JBBPBX010007126.1:25734-38348 GCA_038048925.1 Garcialebias charrua | reverse complement strand
AACAACAACTGGACCATAGAAACAACAACTGGACCATAGGAACCACACCTGGACCATAGAAACAACAACTGGACCATAGAAACAACAACTGGACCATAGGAACCACACCTGGACCATAGAAACAACAACTGGACCAGAAACAACATCTGGACCATATAAACAACACCTGGACCATATAAACCACAACTGGACCATAGGAACCACACCTGGACCATAGAAACAACACCTGGACCATAGAAACCACACCTGGACCATAGAAACCACACCTGAACCATAGAAACCACACCTGGACCATAGAAACCACACCTGGACCATAGAAACAACAACTGGACCATAGAAACAACTACTGGACCATAGAAACAACACCTGGACCATAGAAACAACACCTGAACCATAGGAACCACACCTGGACCATATAAACCACACCTGGACCATAGAAACAACAACTGAACCATAGAAACAACAACTGGACCATAGGAACCACACCTGGACCATAGAAACCACACCTGGACCAGAAACAACATCTGGACCATATAAACAACACCTGGACCATAGGAACCACACCTTGACCAAAACCACACCTGGACCAGAAACAACATCTGGACCATAGAAACCACACCTGGACCAGAAACAACATCTGGACCATAGAAACCACACCTGGACCATAGAAACCACACCTGGACTAGAAACCACACCTGGACCATAGAAACCACACCTGGACCATAGAAACCACACCTGGACCATAGAAACCACACCTGGACCATAGAAACCACACCTGGACCATAGAAACCACACCTGGACCATAGAAACCACACCTGGACCATAGAAACCACACCTGGACCATAGAAACCACACCTGGACCATAGAAACCACACCTGGACCATAGAAACCACACCTGGACCATAGAAACCACACCTGGACCATAGAAACCACACCTGGACCATAGAAACCACACCTGGACCATAGAAACCACACCTGGACCATAGAAACCACACCTGGACCATAGAAACCACACCTGGACCATAGAAACCACACCTGGACCATAGAAACCACACCTGGACCATAGAAACCACACCTGGACCATAGAAACCACACCTGGACCATAGAAACCACACCTGGACCATAGAAACCACACTGGAAAACCACACCTGGACCATAGAAACCACACCTGGACCATAGAAACCACACCTGGACCAGAAACAACATCTGGACCATAGAAACCACACCTGGACCATAGAAACCACATCTGGACCAGTCACTCTGTGTTATCTGTCTCTTTCTAATCCTTCTCTCTCTCTCCGGCAACCAAAGCTGATGTTCTGCTCATATCCTGAGCCCGGTTCTGGTTCTGGTGGAGACTTCTTTCGGTTAAAGGGGAGTTGTTTCTTCCCACTGTCTCCACTGCGCTGTTCAGGATGGGAGGTTGAGACGAAGAGAAGTTTTGAAGAATAATTTTTAACTCCTCGTAGTTTTAAAACATCTGAGAATGTTTTGGTTAAGACGAGGACGACGGTCACTTCCAGTGAGTCTGAATAATAAACCCCAGCTTCTTCCAGTTTATCATTTACATCATTACATCGTGAGGGTACGAGTAATGCTCACAGTTTAAACGAGTAAACAAATAAACATAAACAGGAAATTCTTCCCTCAATAGTGAAACAAGCGTTCAGGCAGACGAGGTCGTTATATTTTGTGATGTTCGGCCACGACGACGCTTCAGATTTTATTTTCATCGTGTTGGCACAAATCATCACAGCCGAGGTCAATAAGACAATAATTAGTTGAGCAACAATCAGACAAATTAGAATCATGATCAATAAATGTCAGCGTGTGAGGGTCATCAGTGCACAGACGATTGATCCAGAGGTCGAACAGGAAAACTAAACTCTGCGCGGCCATTTTGTTCCACATAAAGCACTTCAATGTGCCTGATATGAAAATACACTGAAAGAGTGACATTAAAAACAGAAAGAGAGCTGCACATTGACGCCTTTAACCAGAAACTGACATGTTAAAGGCTAAAGAACCAAAACTCTAAAAGCTAAAGGAAACAAAACACAAGCTGAAGGTCAAACGAAGCAGAACAGAAAATTTGAGGCTGCTTTTAATTGTGTCATCCTGATCATTTTATCTAAAAAATAGCTAGTGGCTTGACAAAAATAAGAAGTATCAAAAGGATAGCTAAAAGCCAAATATAGTAAAACGCTAACAGGAAGCTTAAAGAGCAAGAGCTAGCTAAAAGAAGCTACCTGTAAGTGCTAGGGTAAAAATCACAACAGGAATAATAACTAAACACTAAATGTAGTAAAACACTAGTTAAAGTAGCAAAATGTTAGTTAAAATTAAATGTAGCAATTAGTAGCTAAATAGGAGCAAAGCATTAGCTAAAAGTAGCAAAGTGATAGCTAAATGCTAAAATAAATTTAAAGTTAAAACCTAAATGTAGCAAATGGCTAAAAGCTAAACATGACAAAAGAATAGCCAGCCTAAACATAGCATGATGATAGCTAAAAAGGTAAACGTAGGAAATAGTAGATAGAAGCTCAAAATAGTAAAAGCTAGCTCAATGCTAAAACTAATAAAAAGATCAAACGTAAAAGTAGCCAAGTGAAAGTTAAATGCTAACGTAATTAAAGGTTAAAACCTAAATATAGCAAATGGCTAAAAGCTAAACATAAAGGATAGCCAACTTAAACATAGCATGATCATAGATAAAAAGGTAAATGTAGCAAATAGTAGCTAGAAGCTCAAATTAGCAAAGGCTAGCTCAATGCTTAAAGTAACAAAAGGCTAAAACATAAAATTTGTAAAATATTTGCCAAAAATGTAAAAGTAGAAATTAGTAACTAAATAGATTAGCTAAGCAAAGGGCTAGCTAAATGCTAAAAGTCATAAAGGCTAAAACCTAAATGTAGCAAATGGTTGAATTAAAGCTAAACATAAAAAAGGCTAGCCAACCTAAACGTAGCATGATGATTACTAAAAAGGTAAAAGTAGCAAATGGTAGCTAAAGGCTAGCTAAAGGCTAAAAGTAATAAAAGGATCAAACATAAATTCAGTAATAGTCAGTCAGGTCCTCTGATCTATCCAGATGACCTGACTGACTATTATTGAATTTTGTACCTGGATGATTGAGCATGAACTTTGATGAGCTCAAACATAAAAGTAGTAAAAGGTTTGGCAACTTTAAAAGTAGCAAAAGGCCAGCCCAAGCTAAAAGTAGCTAAAGGTTTACTAAAAGCTAAAGCAGACAAAAGCAGGGCCAGTTTGTTGAAGAGGACTTCAAAGAGAAAAATGTTTGTAAATAGATTTTAAATGTTTGAAAAGTACAAAAGTTACAAAAACCAAAAGTTTCAGCACCCATGTCCTAAACGAGCCGAAGGTTTTAAAACATTAAAACTACAAATTAAACACAGACTGTAAAATAAAACGACGGTTAAATAAAAGCAGAGATTTATTTTTTATTTCAAACTAGATTTCATTCATTCAGCTCGTTAACTGGATTCTGTTCTGGCCCGGCCCAGACCTTTGGTCCTGACCCTGATCTGTGCGCAGACAAAGAGCCGAGCCGGTCCTTTGTTTGGCCCGCGGGCCGAGCACGGCGACTGGAAAACAACTTGTCAGAACCCGAGCGAGGCCAGAGGACTGAGGCCCCCCGGGGCTACGTCTCCGTCGTCTCCTCGTCCTCTCAGCGGAGGAAATGAGATTCTGCTGAAGCGTGAGAGGAAGCCTGACCCTGAACTGACGACCGGATCAGAACCCGGGCTCTGGAGCAGAACTCCTGAAGAGACGGACCGGAACCAGTCCTGTCCCTCCCCGTGCTTCATTACACTTCAGACCTGAGTCATCACGAGGGGACTGGACCGCAGGAAGCAGAACTTTGGTTCTGGTGCCTCTCGGAGGCCGAAGCCCCCCTCAGGGCGGGTCATCATCTGGGGTCACCTCAGGTCAGAGGGCGGCACCGGGTCAGAGAGACGGTAACGAGGTCAGAGCGGAAAGCAAACGGGTCGAAGCCGTCGTGTGGAAACATCTGCGGCTCCTCTGAGGGCTGACGGCCGTAAACGACTTCGGCTCGTTTCAGTACCAGCTGACATGAAGCGGGCCCAGGAGGTTCTACTGGGCTGAAACGTAAAGGGAGCGTTCAGCCATTTTGAACTGGGGCTCAGTGGAAAAGTCATGAAATTTACTGAATAAAATAAAGTTAAAAAAATAAACTGAACAGAAGCTTGAAGTTAAAAACAGAAAAACATGAGCTAAAGGGAACAAAAGACCAACTGCCTAGAAGTAAGAAAATTAAAGCAAAAATCTAATTGTAGCAGATGCTACAATGCTATAGCTAAAGGTAGAAAAACACTTGCTAAAAGTAAATGATTATGACAAATTACTAGCTAAAAGAAAAAAGTAACAAAAAAATGCAAGCTAAAAAAATAACTGCATTAAAAAAATTGTTAAAAAGTAAAATAAATAAAAAACTAGCTAAATGCCAAAAGTGGCAGAATGGTAGCTAAAAGTTTAACATAACAAAAACTCTATAACGAAAATGCTAGCTAATTGTAACAAAAGGTTAGCTCATAACTAAAATTAGCCAAAGGCTAACTGAAAAAATGGCAGTAAACAGCTAAAAGTAAAAAAAAAAATCTTGCTAAAAGGTAAATAAAATAACAAAAACAGTGCTCGTGAAAAGTATCAATAAGCTAAAGGGATGAAGGACTGGCTGAAAACTAAAAGTAGCTCGAGAACTAAAATAACTTTAATTTTCCACAAAAACCATCATCTTGTTTTTTAATGCTAAAAAAAATGTTGCTGTTTAAATAAAAAGATAAAGTAAAACGACCGTTCTTCAGCAGGAAGTGAAAGGTATTTTAAAATGGCTGAACTGTCCCTTTAGCTCGTTCGTGTTCGCAGAGACTTTTCAGGCGACGCCTTCGGCCTTTTAATGACTTTAGTGGTCCCCAAACTACGGCCCGCGGGCCGGATGCGGCCCTCCTCCACATTTGGTCCGGCCCCCAGAACAATACCAGAGAACATTGAGATTTGTTTTCATATGTGTATTTGTATTTGATAATAAAGTTGGACGTTTGCAATAAAATGTTCCTTAGTTATGAACTATTTTGAACTATTGTTCCACATTTAATTTATTGTGTCAATGTTTGGGGAAAAACTCTGACACATCCAAAACGTGACATTCTGTTCCACCCTTTTGCGGTCTGTGCCCCTATCTGGCAACCCTCAGAAAAAAAATCCTAAACCCGCCCCTCTCAAAGACAGAACTGAATAATGGTGAAAAGATTAGGTAAGAGAAAAATAGATTCAGAATGCAGGGCATTTAAGCTGCAGTGGACAAATGATTATTTTTTTGTTCAATGCAAAGAAAAGGCTGTCTGTCTCATCTGTAAAGAGGCGGTGTTCAAACAAGGCAATCTGTGGCGACACTATGAATCCCGTCACAAAGACACGTATGATAGCTTGCGTGGCCTAACATGCTAACGCGGAGGGGCTAACGCTAATGCGCGCAGCCTTTTTGATGGACACCGTGGAGAAACGGCTCCCAGTAAGTTATTCACTACTACAGTTATTAACTATTTATTATTGTTCCAACATCTGTGAAGAACCCAGAGAGGGTTATTTGATTGTGCTTTCTGGAAAACAATTCATTTTTACATTGAGGCACTCCTGCAATCGTCACACTTTTTCCTGTTACAAACTGACTCCGCCCCCCCACCAGAGGAGGGAAAAGTTATGTGGCCCTCACAGGAAAAAGTTTGGGGACACCTGATTTACACGCTCCGGAACAAATAAAATAAATAAATGAAAGTAATAAAAGTATTTGTTTTTCATCCGGTGAGAGTGCTGCTGGAACGAAGCCTCGTCAAACGTTCAGCTACAAACGAGACGCAGGAGCCAGCTTCTCGTGATTAAACGTGGCGCCTTCGGCTGCGGATCGACAAGTTGCTGCGCCTGAAGGCGTCGGCACGAAAACAGCTGCTGAACAATGCTGCTGAACACAGCTGCTGAAAACTGCTGCTGATCACAGCTGCTGAACAGAGCTGCTGAAAACTGCTGCTGAACAGAGCTGCTGAAAACTGCTGCTGATCACAGCTGCTGAACACAGCCGCTGAAAACTGCTGCTGAAAACTGCTGCTGAACAGAGCTGCTGATCACAGCTGCTGAACACAGCTGCTGAAAACAGCTGCTGAAAACTGCTGCTGAACAGAGCTGCTGAAAACTGCTGCTGATCACAGCTGCTGAAAACTGCTGCTGAACACAGCTGCTGAACAGAGCTGCTGAACACAGCTGCTGAAAAATGCTGCTGAACAGAGCTGCTGAAAACTGCTGCTGAACACAGCTGCTGAAAACTGCTGCTGACCACGGCTGCTGAAAACTGCTGCTGAACACAGCTGCTGAACACAGCTGCTGAACACTGCTGCTGAACACAGCTGCTGAAAACTGCTGCTGAAAACTGCTGCTGAACACAGCTGCTGAAAACTGCTGCTGAACACAACTGCTGAACACAGCTGCTGAACACAGCTGCTGAACACTGCTGCTGAAAACTGCTGCTGAACACAACTGCTGAACACAGCTGCTGAACACAGCTGCTGAAAACTGCTGCTGAACACAGCTGCTGAACACAGCTGCTGAACACTGCTGCTGAACACAGCTGCTGAAAACTGCTGCTGAACACAGCTGCTGAAAACTGCTGCAGAAAACTGCTGATGAAAACTGCTGCTGAACACAGCTGCTGAACACAGCTGCTGAACACAGCTGCTGAAAACTGCTGCTGAACACAACTGCTGATCACAGCTGCTGAACAGAGCTGCTGAAAACTGCTGCTGAACAGAGCTGCTGAAAACTGCTGCTGATCACAGCTGCTGAACACAGCCGCTGAAAACTGCTGCTGAAAACTGCTGCTGAACAGAGCTGCTGATCACAGCTGCTGAACACAGCTGCTGAAAACAGCTGCTGAAAACTGCTGCTGAACAGAGCTGCTGAAAACTGCTGCTGATCACAGCTGCTGAAAACTGCTGCTGAACACAGCTGCTGAACACAGCTGCTGAACAGAGCTGCTGAACACAGCTGCTGAAAAATGCTGCTGAACAGAGCTGCTGAAAACTGCTGCTGAACACAGCTGCTGAAAACTGCTGCTGACCACGGCTGCTGAAAACTGCTGCTGAACACAGCTGCTGAACACAGCTGCTGAACACTGCTGCTGAACACAGCTGCTGAAAACTGCTGCTGAAAACTGCTGCTGAACACAGCTGCTGAAAACTGCTGCTGAACACAACTGCTGAACACAGCTGCTGAACACAGCTGCTGAACACTGCTGCTGAAAACTGCTGCTGAACACAACTGCTGAACACAGCTGCTGAACACAGCTGCTGAAAACTGCTGCTGAACACAGCTGCTGAACACAGCTGCTGAACACTGCTGCTGAACACAGCTGCTGAAAACTGCTGCTGAAAACTGCTGCTGAACACAGCTGCTGAAAACTGCTGCTGAAAACTGCTGCTGAAAACTGCTGCTGAACACAGCTGCTGAACACAGCTGCTGAACACAGCTGCTGAAAACTGCTGCTGAACACAACTGCTGAACACAGCTGCTGAACACAGCTGCTGAACACTGCTGCTGAACACTGCTGCTGAACACAGCTGAAAACTGCTGCTGAACACTGCTGCCGAACACAGCTGCTGAACACAGCTGCTGAACACAGCTGCTGAAAACTGCTGCTGAACACAGCTGCTGAACACAGCTGCTGAAAACTGCTGCTGAACACAGCTGCTGAACACAGCTGCTGAACACAGCTGCTGAGAACTGCTGCTGAACACAACTGCTGAACACAGCTGCTGAACACAGCTGAAAACTGCTGCCGAACACTGCTGCTGAACACAGCTGCTGAACACTGCTGAAAACTGCTGCTGAACACAGCTGCTGAAAACTGCTGCTGAAAACAGCTGCTGAACGCAGCTGCTGAACACTGCTGCTGAAAACTGCTGCTGAACACAGCTGCTGAACACAGCTGCTGAACACTGCTGCTGAACACAACTGCTGAACACTGCTGCTGAACACTGCTGCTGAACACAGCTGCTGAACACAGCTGCTGAACACTGCTGAAAACTGTTGCTGAAAACTGCTGCTGAACACAGCTGCTGAACAAAGCTGCTGAAAACTGCTGCTGACCACAGCTGCTGACCACAGCTGCTGAAAGCTGCTGCTGAACACAGCTGCTGAAAACTGCTGCTGAACACAGCTGCTGAAAATAGCTGCTAAAAACTGCTACTGAACACAGCTGCTGAAAACTGCTACTGAACACAGCTGCTGAAAACTGCTACTGAACACAGCTGCTGAAAACTGCTGCTGATCACAGCTGCTGAACACAGCTGCTGAACACAGCTGCTGAAAACTGCTTCTGAACAGAGCTGCTGAAAACTGCTGCTGAACACTGCTGCTGAACACAGCTGCTGAAAACTGCTGCTGAACACCGCTGCTGAAAACTCCTGCTGAACACAGCTGCTGAAAACTCCTGCTGAACACAGCTGCTGAAAACTGCTGCTGAACACAGCTGCTGAAAACTGCTGCTGAACACAGCTGCTGATCACAGCTACTGAACAAAGCTGCTGAAAACTCCTGCTGATCACAGCTGCTGAACACAACTGCTGAAAATAGCTGCTGAAAACTGCTGCTGAAAACTGCTACTGAACACAGCTGCTAAAAACTGCTACTGAACACAGCTGCTGAAAACTGCTGCTGATCACAGCTGCTGAAAACTGCTTCTGAACACAGCTGCTGAAAACTGCTGCTGAACACTGCTGCTGAACACAGCTGCTGAAAACTGCTGCTGAACACAGCTGCTGATCACAGCTACTGAACAAAGCTGCTGAAAACTCCTGCTGATCACAGCAGCTGAACACAGCTGCTGAAAACTGCTGCTGAAAACTGCTACTGAACACAGCTGCTGAAAACTGCTACTGAACACAGCTGCTGAAAACTGCTGCTGATCACAGCTGCTGAAAACTGCTGCTGAACACAGCTGCTGAAACAGCTGCTGAACACAGCTGCTGAAAACTGCTGCTGATCACAGCTGCTGAAAACTGCTGCTGAACACAGTTGCTGAAAACTGCTGCTGAAAACTGCTGCTGAACACAGCTGCTGAAAACTGCTGCTGATCACAGCTACTGAACAAAGCTGCTGAAAACTCCTGTTGATCACAGCTGCTGAACACAGCTGCTCAAAACTGCTGCTGAACACAGCTGCTGATAACTATTGCTGAAAACTGCTGCTGATCACAGCTGCTGAACACAGCTGTTGAAAACTGCTGCTGAACACAGCTGCTGAACACTGCTGCTGAAAACTGCTGCTGAACACAGCTGCTGAAAACTGCTGCTGATCACAGCTGTTGAAAACTGCTGCTGAACACAGCTGCTGAACACTGCTGCTGAACACAGCTGCTGAACACTGCTGCTGAAAACTGCTGCTGAACACAGCTGCTGAAAACTGCTGCTGAACACAGCTACTGAACACAGCTGCTGAAAACTGCTACTGAACACAGCTGCTGAAAACTGCTGCTGAACACAGCTGCTGAAGACAGCTGCTGAACACAGCTGCTGAAGACAGCTGATGAACACAGCTGATGAACACAGCTGCTGAATACAGCTGCTGAACACAGCTGCTGAACATAGCTGCTGAAAACTGCTGCTGAACACAGCTGCTGAAGACAGCTGATGAACACAGCTGCTGAACACAGCTGCTGAAGACAGCTGCTGAACACAGCTGCTGAAAACTGCTGCTTAACACAGCTGTTGAAAACTGCTGCTGAACACAGCTGCTGAAAACTGCTGCTGAACACAGCTGCTGAACACAGCTGCTGAAAACTGCTGCTGAACACAGCTGCTGTAAACTGCTGCTGAACACAGCTGCTGAAGACAGCTGCTGAAAACTGCTGCTGAACACAGCTGCTGAAAACTGCTGCTGTAGACAGCTGCTGAAGACAGCTGCTGATAACTGCTGCTGAACACAGCTGCTGAAGACAGCTGCTTAACACAGCTGCTGAAGACAGCTGCTGAACACAGCTGCTGAACACAGCTGCTGAAAACTGCTGCTGAACACAGCTGCTGAATACTGCTGCTGAACACAGCTGCTGAACACAGCTGCTGAACACAGCTGCTGAACACAGCTGCTGAACACAGCTGCTGAACACAGCTGCTGAACACAGCTGCTGAACACAGCTGCTTGCTGATGACTCAGAACAACGTTCACCTGAAGAGCGAGCACCGTTTGATTTATCGGCGTGTTACAGACAAGCGATGACATCATCACCCTCCAGAGCCGGAGGGAGCGGCCGGGCGTCACGCTGCAGTCAGAGAGGCGAGAGCTCCATGACCAGAAAACAAACAGCCGGTGTTTACCCAGAGACCGGAGCAGCTGCCGCACACCTGCAGCTCCACCTGGCCTCTCTGACCAAAGGTGAGGATGAGGAAGATGATGATGAGGAAGAGCAGATAATTAACTAGAGAAATTGCATTTCCTGTGAAAATGCAGCGTGAATGATTATTGTAGAAGAACTTCATAAAAAACTGCTGAAATTAGCTGAAAACAGCTGAAAACTTAGAACAAGCGTAAACAAATCAGCAGGAGAAAGAAGAAAGAACACAAAAGATGAAAGGAGAGCAAAAAACGTGGAATTAACTGAAAAAGCTAATATTAGCTTAAAACCGCTAAATAGTAGCTGAAAAAATTCTGAAACCAGCAAAAATAAGCTGTTGGAGCAAAACAAGCTGAAATTAGCAGAAATCATTTAATTAGGTTGAAAGAAGCAGAAATCACCATAAAAAAACTAGAAGTTATCTGAAAATAGCTGAAATTAGCTCAAATGTGCTAAAAAGCTGAAAAAGTAGAACAAGCTTAAATTTGCAGAAGAAATCAGAAAGAACACGTGTTTGCTGAAAGAAGCAGAAAAAAGCACAAAATAATGAACATTATCTGAAAAAAGCCAAAATTAGCAACAACAACAAAAAAAATGCTGAAAAGTAGCTTAAAAAGCAGAAAGAAGCTTAAATTACCAGAAGGAAGTGGAGAGAGCACATTTTAGTTGAATTAGACTGAAAAAACTTGAAATGAGTGCAAAAAATGAGGAATTAGCTGAAGAAGCTAAAATTAACTAAAGCAGCTAAATAGTAGCTGAAATAGCAGAAAAAGCTGAAACGTGCAGAAATAAGCTTAAAGGAGCATAACAAGCTGAAATAGCAGAAAGAACCTGAAAGGAGCACAAAATAGCTGAAAAAAACAAAACGGCTGAAATTAGCTGAAAGTAGCTAAAAATGTTTAAATTTGCCGAAGGAAGTTGAAGCAGAACAAAAAAGTGAAAGGAGCAGTAAAATGTTGTAAACAGAGCTAAAGTTTTGAAGGATGCAAAATGAGCTCAATTTGTTTTCTATGAGGAAAAAAAGTCAGAAAAGGCTAAATATTTCAAAAAGCTAAAGTTGCACCAACACCAAAAGTCACAGCAGGATTGTCCTGTAAGAGCCGAACATTTTGATTCATGATTTGTTGAAATAGCTGAAAACTGCCGGATGAGAAAGATGCTGAAAAACGTGCAGAAGAAAAATGGACGACAGTCGCTGCTTCATGAACGTTCAGTTCTGGAAACACGGAGTCCGGTGAGTCCGGTGAATCTTTCGGCTGCTTCAGTGACGGCACACCGAGAGTTTGTGCTGCAGAACCATCAGAGGAGCAAAACAAATCAAGGAATTCACCGTCTGGTTTCATCAATAACTTTTACATTATCACCCGCCGCAGGAACCGCTGGACGGTTTTATCGAACCTTCGCTGGACGTACAGATTCAAAATGGCCGCCACAGCCAACTTAAAAAAGCTGTAAATGAGCCAGTTGCACATACTGACCCTCAGCATGTCATCTGTGTGTCTGTTAGCAAAATATCTCCTGAACCACTGGATGGATTTTGATAAAACTGTCAGGAAACGATCAATACACGTACGTCTAAAACTGATCAACTCTCAGGGATGGCACAGTTCAAGATGGCCGCCACAGCTAATGGATGTCCGCTGACACAAACATGGCTATAATTTAGTTACTGACACTGTGATAAAAGTCAGGGTGGTGGTAGCTGAAAGTCATGCACAGCACGTGTTCTGAGCTCTACTTATAGTCGCCTAAACGTCTAGGACTAAACACTGGAGTCAACCGTGTTCGTCTGTTAGCAAAATTTCTAATGAACCACTGGATGGAATTTAGTAAAAACTTTCAGCAAATAATAAATGGACGTTCTTCTACAACCGATTGATGTTTGGGATCAAAGCAAGTCGAGATGGCCGCCACAGCTAACGGATGACAGCAAACATAAAGAGGGCTGTAACTCAATCAGCTTTGCAAAGGCCGAGCTAAAGTTTGGCGTGGTAGTAGCTGAGAGTCGTCTTTAAAACACACTCTGAGCACGATATGGAAAAAATAAACCCATTTATTAACATTAACATATTTTTGCCTTTTTAATCACGATGATTAATCTAACTCATAAATTTGCTTTTGAAATCCTGCTTCATGTTTGTGGAGCTCCTGAGCCGTGACGGACACTTTTTAAATACAGACCTGTGTGTGTGTGTGT
>JBBPBX010007125.1:47006-66179 GCA_038048925.1 Garcialebias charrua | reverse complement strand
TACAACCTACACGTAAGGAGTTGGAGAGTCAGGAGCTCTGGATTCCCATGAAGCAAATTCGCAAGGTACTGCAGGACTGTGTGGTATGTGGTCAATATGACGCAGGACGTTGCGGGCACCGAGTGGATGGACAAACTATCAAGAGTATCATACCTTGGGGCTCAGTGTGCATGGATGTTGCTGGACCCATGGGAGTCACTAGCAAGAAGGGAGAGAAATATCTTCTAGTGCTAGTGGACTCCAGGTCAGGGTATGTGGTAGTTAAACCGGCAAGAAAAGCTAATGACAACAGTGTCGTCAGCATGCTGGAACAAGTCTGTGGGTCCAAAATACAACGCCACAGACAAAGTGAAGAGAATATTAGACAATAACACGGTTGTGTTAACAAAAACAGGGAATCCGAGAAATAGAGCAACTGAAGCCAATTCCTAGCTAATTCAAAACCAGAAACCGGATTATGGCCAATGAACCAAGTACCATGCTCCCCTATCGTAGAATGGCCACTATATGCGGGGGAGTTATCTTAAGAAGAACAACCTCAGAGCTTTGGGCAGGTAGGGCTCTGAAGATCTTGGAGTACGCCAAGAGAAGATGCCTGTCAGCAGAATGCGAAATGATCAAGTTGATTAAAGCTGCAAAACAGCTGTGAAGTCAACATGGAACCTACTGGCCTTCCCATTTGGTGGGAGGGACCAGGAAAAGATAAGCCCCTCAAACCTGAGGCGAAGAGAAAATAATGAAACTGTGAGCCCCTTAAACCTGAGGCGAAGAAACAAAAAGAGATGAAAAAATAAGCCCCTCAGAGCTGAGGTGAAAAGAAAGAAGATGTACGGGAGTTGCAACTAAAACCTGTAAAAGTAATGGATGCTTTTATTTGTGTGAAAAGTAGGACCACAGTTTTACTAAGAGTAATGATCCTCACACTATGGAAATTGAGTGAGTGAGGCCCAGAAGATTGTACCTGTGAATGGGAGGGGACTATGGTAAAGTATTGTGTAAATTGTCAAACGAGGCACAAAGGGTAGACACGCCCATAAGACCTGACTCCACCCAGTGGATTAAAGTCTCAGTACAGATGATCGTGGCTCCACACAAGGGAGTGTATTCGGTGGGAGCTACGATACAGCTGATCAAAGACAATAAAGAAGACACAGAAAAGTCCCATCCCAGTTAAACAGAGAAAAAGCTAAGTGTATTGAACGCTTGGGCCAGCAAGACATTTCTGAGGGAATGGAAGCACATGAACAAGGAAATGAACAACTAAAAACTGAACGACGGGGCGCTAGAATCATCAAAGGATCTCATCATCGCTGAAAGAAAGGTAGAGAATTATTAAATCAAATCGTAAGGTGTCCAAATTATATCTGGAAAGGGAGAGATAATATAAAATCTGCAAAAATCATTGAAACATGCTGGTCCTGGGACAGAGACCCGCTTTACAATGACTCAGACTCAGAGGACGAGGCACCCACTTATGTGTGGAATTTGCTGATTCAACGATCCAGGACAGGACCGTATCAACCAGCTCTAATTGTACGGAAAGAACTAGTAAAGTTAGACCGTCCCAGAAAAGATTACACCCTAAAGTTTAACAGAACCAAAAATTACTACTGCTCATGTATAATGTTCTACAGGAACAAAGACCTAACTAAAGGGTCTCTTAGAGGTGTCACTGACTACGCAGTAACAAAAGACTCATGGAGAAGGCCATACAACCCCAGCCCAATGGGGACACCATGGATCTTCAATGTTGTCTATTTAATAGTACTCGGAATGCAATTCAAAATCAGATGGGGCCATAATTACAGAGAGCCACATCAAACACATTTCTGCGAGATCTCCATAGGGGAGTTGGAGGTTTGGACAACAAGCCGAGCCATGAAAATAAGCATCTACAACCGAGAAACTAACCCAAACAAAATAGTGGTTGAAAACACTGAGCTGCCCCTAAGAATGCTGTGTGATCGAGTCTGCACATCCATCAACGATTGGGAAGAATACCCAGTACGGATGGCTTACAGGACGACTGTATCGTACAGAGGACACCCTCTTGTCAGTACGGTAACAGCGTTGGAAGAATGGGGTGAACACTATGTGCAATATGGAAGAAAATCCAGGGAAATGTTCAGACAGAGACTGTGGGAGGCGGAGGAACAGCGCCGAAGAGGTGAGGACCCATCTGACGAACCTTTTTGTGGGCTGCAAGGCCCCCAGCTTGAACCTACATGTTGGGGGGTCTATCAATGGAAATGGGTGTGGAGAGGGTTGAGACCAGAATTGCCACACCCATCGCCTCTCTGCGTGGAACTGTACAAAGGACGTGTGAAAGGAAAAGAGGGCCAAGTCCCAGTGTGAGTCAAATGCGACCACATTGGGCCCGAAAATACTAGCCCTAAAGATAGCAAAAGGCATTGTATGGTTCGACAAACCCAAAATTGACATCTCTATATGGGAAAACTACACCAAGAACTATTTCTACACAAACACTAATAATACCAGAAAGTCTCATTTGGATGAACCTCGAGAAGAATATCACCCTAAGCTTTGTCCTCCAACCTCACCATGGATATTTAATGTAGTCTACCTGCCGATAAAAGGAATAAGTATCAAATTGAGAAGGGGACCAAAACCCCAACAGAAATGGCACCTGGAAGGACCCCAGCCTGAACCTACCGAATGGCTGGTGATTCGGTGGAAGTGGGTGTGGTAAAGGTTGCAACCTGGATGGCCACACCCCTCTCCACTATATCTGGAGCTCCTCAAAGATCAAGTGACCACAACTCACAGGTGCTCGAGGAGGAAGCCCAGAGCTAAAAGAAACGAAGTCTGAAAAGAAACTCTCTCAACAATGACAAGCCTGGAAAGTAGACTAAGTCGGGATGATTCAAACAGCGATGCAGATCCACACATCAATGAAGAAGATCCACACATCTATGCAGATGTACCACAAATCTATGAAGATATGGCGACCCCTGACCGACCTAAGGACTGTTTAAGGATTATGAGAATGGATCAACTTGTCTACGAACCCTGCTGCGGGGATTCGTAGTGTTAATAGGCTTAGTTATGTTGTTGGTTATTTTGTATCAAGCCGGAATCAGACCATGGAGCCTAACGCATGTAAAAGTCTCCCATGGGAGATCCAAATATGCAAACATGACCTGCTGGGACACCACGCAAAGAGACATCTTCGTACCATGGGACAGAAATGAAACTGTTGAAAATCTTACCAAGACCTGGGAAAGAGTAAGACTAGCAGGCTATCCAGCTTGGATGTACCGGCTGGGAAACACCCCTGAATGGGTGTCAGCAGTGGAAGCTGAGAACCTAACGGGGCCTGACAAACCCCACTTCAAGGTAATCAATCTACTGATTTTGCCTGAAGGAATTGTGACCTGGATAATGCTCCTGCATCACAACATAAAAAGGACAACGAGATGTAACTGGATTCATCTGGACAAAGAAACCCCTGAATGGCACTGTGATTGGGGCTGTAGACCACTAATGGGATTATGCCACCAAGGATATTGGGAGGCTGAAGTGATTTATCCTGCCCCACCGAAGGACGACAGCTGCCAAGCCATACTCCCTCGTTGGGAATTTTGGGGCAATATTCATCTGGACTGTGACAAAGTCCCTCCTTTCATCAGAAGAAACCAGACTGGAGAACATCAAAACCTAACCAAAAGTCAGGACTGTCCACACCGTAAAACACAAGACGGTGCCAGAATCAACGCTACTGAGCAAAGTCCCAAAGTACGACCCAGGAGGTTTGATTCCGAAAGCAGAAAGAAATTGATAATTTTAGCCAATACCGCTTGAAACCCCCCCCCGCTCTTGCTAGTATATAGAATTTAGTTTACTTCTTTACTTCTTTACTTATTTCACTTATTTACTTATTTACAATGTCCTGATACAACCGGCCCAGCTAAGCCGGAAGAACCTGACAGCGCTATCCCAGTCAGTTCAGCAGTTGCTGATCCCATTGACTCAGAGTCTGACTTGATTCTTGAAGACCCAAGGCCAACACCACCGCTTCAGTAGGTGTGGATGGCAATGCTGCCTACTCACCTGAAGGATATCTGAAGCCAGGGAGAATGCTGAAACACTGATGTCTGAAGCCAGGGAGAATGCTGATCCTGATGCTCGATCAACAAGGGAGAACGAAGAATCATTGACCACTACAGGATCTCCGGAGATGACCTGAGGAGACGACCTGAGGAGATAACCTCACCTCAGTCGGGCGGAACACGTGGAACTGACCAGGATGACTACACCATGATGGAGGTTGAGAAGAAGCGAACAGCAATCCAGGGTCCAGAGGCACCAAGGATCCTGCGTGACCTAACGACGACATCTCGGGGTCCCAGATGGCATGGACACAGATGACGAGAAGATCACGATGAGTGTTAAAGGACTTGTTTGAGCAGTACCGCCTGTTTTCAAGCAGGGGATGTCAAAGTATGCAGGACTTTTATATTGAAAACAGACTTATACTGCTACAAAAATCTTTACAACACATATACACACACATGGTAAGTTGCCTTTGGCACAGGGCTCAGAGCAGGGTGTAATAACACACCGTCAGTAACCCTAGATCAGTTTAATTTATATGGCATTTTAAACTCATGAGCAGAAAAACATGATGTATGTTTTTACTTTTTATATGCTTTGTCTGTATTTTGGTAAACCATTTTTTGTGTTATTGCATAGCATTTTTTGGTTAACCCTGTGCGATAAGGAATAAGTTTGAGTCAGGCCTTACATGCACACACTAGGCAGAAAAACCAAGGCCTCTGAAAAGCAGCAGGTCTCTCTCTGAGAAAATATGGATCAAAACTGGATAGGAAGCTGCAGGGAGTTTTGTTGCAGAGAGCTTGGGCGGCTTATCAAGAAGAAAGAAAATAGTTTTTAGAGTATTTAGAAAGTAGTGAATCTATCATCTCACACCAATAACAGAACAGAACATGTAAAACTGCATGTTCTGCAGAAAGTTTGACTTGCAGAGATGCAAGGAGAGTTTGGTTACAGAGAGAGACCTTTAAGCTAGTTAGTTTTGGTGTTTTGACAGAACAGAGCATGGAGCAGGCCTCACATTTACCTACACACGCATAGCAAGATGCATAAACACACACAAGCACATGAACAGGCCTCTCACCAGACAGAGTACACTCACGCACACACGTGCACGCACACACACACATAGATAAACAGCTGAGGTCTGCTTGGAGCAGAAATATAGGTCAGATAGATAAAAACGTGCACACTTTTTGGCAGAGTAGAAGAGAGGCTGCAAGGTTGATTCAAAGCCTGTTAGAAAGGGCAAGCATTTACAACAAAGAAAATCAGACATGCAATGGTTATGTGAAGTGTGTGTTAAGTGATTGACTGAATATGCAGAATTATGTATTGAGAAGTAAAATGTATGTTATTTTATGTTTTCTTTTATGATTCACAGCAAACTAAAGGATGCTTCACTGCTGAGGGTTGAAAAATATAGTTTTGAACATTACATAGCACCTTAAAAGAGTGTTTTTTCCACAGTTTGGGTAAATGTAGGTAAAAGTTGAGGATCTGGGTGAAAGTTTAAACCTGTCTGACCAGACTCTCGTGTGAAGGGAGGGTGAGAGCGAAGGAGAGACATTATGTCATTGTTCAGTGAGGGCTGAGAGGAGGTGTAAAAAAGTTACCTCATCATTAACCAATGAGTACTAACAAAATGATGTAATCCTCCGATGGGGGGAGCAGAAAAAGCCCAGTTTCCTTATAAAAGATGAAAGTCAGAGAAGAAATTTTGCTAAGTTTTTTGGACCCCTGAAGAATTCTTGTGGATTATAACTGAACTCTCTGAAAGCTGAAAAGAAGAAGATTGGATTATCTGAAAAAGGGTTTTTCTTTTTTGATCAACAAAGAATACTTTTTGCCTCTCAGCCCGGATATTTCCAATTTCTTCACAATTTGGACTGGCTTCAGAGATGGAATAATTTTCCTATTCTTTTGGAAATCCCTTGTGGCACTTTCTGACAAGAAAAAGGTAGGATAAACTTCCCAGTTCTATCCACAAACTAAATTTATATTAAAATTAAATTAACATGACAGCAAAAAGCCACTTCTTGGAGGAAGACGAAAAATCAGTTACAGAGATTCCTCTGTTGATGAAAGATTAAAGTAATTTTGGCAGAACCGAGCACTGACGGCCTGCTGCTAGGCTGATTATGTTTGAGGGACACAGTGTACTTTTTATCTCCGCTCTGCTGTTGGGGAATTCCCGTCAGCTCGAATGAGCAATGATGGATTAAAAGCTGCTTTGTTTGTGGAATACTGTTTTTCCTGATCTGGAAATATTTTTGTGGAACAAAACAACATTTCTTGATAAGATTCAACATTAATTATGGAATACAATTGGTTGAAGTTGCTGAAGTCATGAGGAATTAGTTGAATTTGCTGGATACTTTAAGAAGATTGGATTGATTCAAAAGGAGTTTACTCCAGGACGAAAGAAGTGTTTTTGCGGCATTGGGATCTGCTCTGACGGGTCCTGGCTTATCAGCTTGTTTAAGCTAAGGGAACACCGCTTCTGACGCCCTGGTTGTCAGTACCGCAGAGCAGATGTTAGAAGACCTTGAAGAATTATATTGTGGAAAGAAGACTTGGATTAATGCCTGCATTCGGAGAGCTGATTGATTTTAAATCTGGAAAAGTTTAAAGAGAAGTTTTGTGCGTCGAGAGAGACTGCAGCAAGCTGAATGTTTGGAAAACAATCTTTGATGGATTAAAGCTGATTTTGCAGGATTGGAAAGTCTTTGATGGATTAAAGCTGATTTTGCAGGATTGGAAAGTCAGTTATTGTTTTCGGGTTACCCGGTCTGACCACGGAGTGAGACCTGCCAGCTAGAAGCTGACTGTCCTTGGATGAAAAGCCAGGAGAACACGATGTTCTAATTTTAACCTCAGGCCTGCTTTGAAGGCCTTGCTCATCAGCATCGCAGAACAACTGAATGGATTACAATATCTTTGAATGGATAACACTTTTGAGGAATAATTGATTTTGCCTGGGAGGATTACCAGATTTTTTAGCCCTGAACAGTTTGATGGATTACAACTGGGATTTTTAACACGACAGAATTACCTGGAGTTTTTCTGTGGAATTACAACGAAGATTTATTCAGTCTGCTGGAAGTGCGGGCTTTCCTGACGGGATTATAGCAGGATTAAAACAAGTTTTTCCTAAAGTGGATGATTACAAAACAAGTTTTTCCTGAAGAATTGGAAACACAAGCTTTTCCTATGTGGGATTAAACAAAGATTTGTCCAGTCTGCTGGAGTGCAGACTTTTAATTGGAGCACAACAGCATCACCTGGAGGTTTTTTCTGTGGAACAACAACAAGATTTCCTGATAGGATTGGAACAAAGTTTTCTGGTGGAGATAAAAACACAAGTTGGAACACACCAAGATTACCTGGATGGATTAAACATATTTGATCGGAATCAGATTATTGTAGAATAAACCAACATTTTAGAAGATTATACAAATTATACATTGAAGTACAACTCAATTCAATTACAAGAAACACCTTAAGGCCCAGCGTGTGGAGGACATCTTTGGTGAGCTGTGAATCACTTAACTCTCTTAAATGCAAATCATGTAACCTGATTAAATCTTTTTCTGTAGTAAGTAGTGCTTATGCTGTTACCCCTGCAACTAGAAAAATAAAGAAACATAAAAACGTACAAATTTGGATTTTCCTTGACTCACCTTGATATTAAATGATGGAAAACTTGGTTCAAGATAACAACAAGATTATTGGAGGTTTTAAATGGTTGTGTTAGCCAAAAAGATATAAACAACATCCTAGGATTTTACTTTCCAAGATCCTAAAATTTATTAGGCCAGAAACAATTACCATCTACAGAGGTAAGCTGTCGTTTAATGCATGTTTCTCCGGGAGATACGATCTGACTCCATTCTGCTAAGTCAGGCTATCAAATCGGAGTGGGACTAAGGGTGTGACATGTCAGATGAAGACAGTGAACAAGCCTAAGTGAATTACCTCGTCTCAGCCTTAATTCTAACTAATCTTGAGACATATCGGGTAATACTCGTGTGCAAGGATAAAAGTTAAAAAACCCGTTACTGGAGAGGCTGGAGTGAGGACTTGTCGCAAGATCCTGCGGCTAACCTCACTCACGTAGAATTAACAGCCCTCCCAGTAACAAAACTAACCCACCCTACTATCAAACATAACTGAATAAAACAAAACAAAATAAAACCCAGAGCGATGTCTCCATACTCCCTTCTTAAAGCTAAAACTAGCCGTCCACCTGTAGGTGGACAAGCCTCACAGCTTCCCATCTTCCCACCTAGAGTAGCCGCTCAACCCCACACAATGAATATATCAAATTAGGTAAATTACATTTCTCACCCTATGACAGAGTCTGTAATTATTTACTTTTTCAAACTTTTAACAGAAAGGAAAGTTCAACACTCGCCTTATTTAGTCCCAGAGTGCCAGTCTTCAACCTCCCGGCTCAGGAATTTATCAGCTTCCTCTGGAGTGTTGAACTTCGCAGTGTTATTATTCACAGTAACCAGGAACTGTGCAGGATATCTGAATCCAAAACGAATCCCTTTGGACCTGCATTGCTCCCTGATAGCCTGGAACGCCTGGCGTTTCTTCATCACAGCCGAGGTGAGGTCAGGAAAGATGAACACAGAGCGACCTTCATACTGCAGAGGACTCTTCTCACTCGCCAACCGTAGCACACGCTCTTTCTCCTGAAAGTAATGCAGCCTGACAATCATGGCTCTCGCCTTCCCATCTTTAGCCTGCGTCAGGCTTCGTGCACCCGATCCACCTCCATTGGTCGTTCAAAGTTGTCTTCTCCTAGCAGTTTAGGCAGCAGTTTGCAGACAAAGTCCGTCGGTCTACCATTCTCAGCTTTCTCTGGTATGCCCACAATTCGGATATTCTGCCGGCGTGAGCGCGCCTCAAAATCCTCCAGCTTAGCTTGTTGCTGCAAGCATAGCGCGGCTAGGCTATCATGTCGCTTCTCCATCTCCGAGATCCGTCTCTCCTGTGACAAGACTGCGGTCTCAGCTGATGTCACCCGGTCACTTATGGCAGAAAGCGACGCTTTGAGACCAGAAATAGATTCATTCAGCTCCACAAACCTCATGTCGACCGTGCTGTTAAGCTTGCTTATGGCTGCTAGGAGGTCCTCGTTGGTGGCTGAAGGAGCCGGAGAACACGCGCGGCCTGTGTTAGCATTAGCCTTCTCAACGTCTGCTAGTTTGGTCCTATCGTCCAGTGTCTCCTCTCCCGAGCCTTTTTCTTTCCTAGCAACTCTGGTCTTCGTCACCTTGCTCATGATGGCACTCTGTAAATATGTTTCGCAGAGGTTTGAATATTTTTTAAGGTGAAGTAATGGTGAAATTGAGCGGAGCTTCCTCAAACACGTCTACTCCACGAGACCCAGCCACGCCTCCCTCAGCCCTGGAAGTTCAGATCATTTTTGATTTGAGAATTTATCAGTTTTTCTATAACCTTGGCTAAAATGCAGAGTTTAGAGATCGGTCGATAGTTGTTCAGTGAGGTGGGGTCATCTCCCTTCAGCAAAGGAAGAATAAAGGCTGTTTTCTAAGAATCTGGAATGGAGTTTTGGCTTATGGACAGATTAAAGATGTGGGTCACAGGGACTGTGATGATATGAGCAGCCAGCCTTAAGAAATAGGGTGGAAGTTCATCTGGACCTGCAGATTTTTTAGGATCAAGATCTTTTAACAGTTTATTTACCTCACGGACTGAGAACGGAGAAAATGAGAAATGGTAAATGGAGCTTACTTATATAGCGCCTTCCAGCCCCCTATGAGGGGCCCTAAAGCGCTTTACAGCACCAGCCATCCACCCATTCATACACACATTCATACACCGATAGCGGTAGTCTACCATGCAAGGCACCTGCCGGTCCTACCGGGAGCAACTCAGGGTTAAGTGTCTTGCCCAGGGACACAACGACACATGGTGTGGGAACTCGAGATTCGAACCTCCAACCATCCGATCGGGGGACGATTGCCATAACCACTAGGCCACTGCCGCCCCAGAAGGTGTGATTAACTGAGGATTGACTTGTAGGAGGGATTTGATTTGTAGAAGTTTGGTTATTAGATGAAGTGGCTGATTTTCCATTAGTAACTGTTTCAAATAATGAACTAGAAGCAACAAAATGTTTGTTGAAACAGTTCAGTATCTCGTGCTTATTTGACACAGGAACAGAGTCAATGAGAAGTTGTGATGGGAGGTCAGATGATTGGGGTATGCTTGAGAGAGATTTGATGGTTTTCCAGAATTTTTTAAGGTCGTTTAGATTTTTGGAGGTCTGAGATAAAAATAGTTACGTTTTGCAGCTTTGATGGCAGTTGTGCATTTATTCCTCAGCTGCCAAAGATTCAACCAATCAGTGTCTGAGACAGATTTTCTCGATGCGGCCCAAAGATAGTCTTTCCTGTGCAGGAGGTCAGCTAGTTCAGGAGTAAACCAGGGGCTGTCACGTCCCTTTATCCTGAACTGGCGGAAAGGAGCATGTTTGTTCACAAAATAAATGAAAATATTATGAAAATATTTCCAAGCGGTGTTCACGTCCTTGGTTAATAGAATATGTTGCCAGTCAAAGTGAGATAGATCCCAGAGGAATGACTGTTCACAAAAACGTTTCAAATCCCTTTTTTTAATTAATCTGGGCTTAGAAGGTGGAAGTTTAATACTTTGTATCTCTGAGAGCCGCTATTACACAATGATCAATCATAATGTCAACAAATACACCTGTACCAGGGAATTTGTGAGGTGTATTTGTTAGAAACAGGTCTAAGATGGAAGATTTTTTAGGACAGTTTTTGTTTGGTCTAGTGGGAAAGACAATTAGTTGGGTTAGATTGAATGATAGGCAACATTCCTTGAATTTATCACAGAGGGGGGTTGACTTATCCCAGTCAATGTTGAAATCTCCTGCCAAAATATCTCTTTGAATTTTAAATTTCAAAGGAATTCTGTCAGGGAGGACAGAGTCTCAGGTGTTGCTGAGGGGGGACGATAACAATCCACTACAGATAAGATCTGGCCTCCATTCAAAGTGATGTTTACAGCTAAAGCCCGAGATACACTCATGCGTCCTCAGGTACGCCACTCTACGCGCGCATTTTGTGCGCATGTGTTTTGCTGATATGCTTCAGCATATGTCAGAAACTCGTTCTCCTTGCAGCTGCACACGGAGGGGACCAGGGTTGCCAGATAAGAAATAATGAATCATCTAGTACTGTTGCTTATTTTTTATTTTTTTTACCCAAACTGTCATATTTGCTGCGTGAGGGTCTGATAAGATTAATAGTGTGTTGAGTTTAGTGAACATTTGCACTGAAAAGGGGTAAAAAAAAATAAAAAATTAAATAAAATTCATGTTTATCTGGCAACCCTGGAGGGGACTCGCTGATTGGTTACTTGCTGACACGCCTACTGAAATGATTGACAGCCAGCTCATGTAGCGCCTTGAAGACCGCGGCGGTGTTTATGCGGTGTTTCTACTATATATGTTGTAAAAAGTTCTCTCAGAAATAAAAATAATAACAGGGAGCGCTTTTCCTGCAGCACACAGCCCACCAGGGATATTTAAAACATCGCCGCACCCAGGTAGGACCTGAATTCATTCATTTCAATCATCGAGTGAACGGAGGAAGAAGCGGTTACTTGACTTTAGGCAAAAAAACAAAAGAAAAGGCCCGATCAGCGATAAAGAAGGGGAATTTATTTCATTTGTGTAACATACAAAACAGTCCGGCGCCGGGAAGTTTATGGTCAGACACCGCGTATCGCGCACGCGTATCGCGCACGCGTAGTAAAAAAAAAGCTTTGCGCGTACATGCCCTGAGGGGCTACGTGGGGCTACGCTGCGTACGGGGCGTACGTACGCTGCGTATTGGCGTATCGTGAGGACGCTCGAGTGTATCTCGCCCTTAAGGCCTCAAACTGGTTTGGGATTGTTTTAGCAGATACAAGACTCGAAACCAAAGAATCTCTGATGTAAATAGTGACTCCAGCCCCCCTTTTTTGATGATCACAGCAATATATATTAAATCCATTGATTACCAGATCATTATTCAGAACAGATTTGTTGAGCCAAGTTTCAGAGATGAAGATCACATCTGCCCCAGAAGAACTGACCAGAACTTTCAAGGCATCAAGTTTTTTCAGAAGGCTACAAGCATTTACATGCAGGAAATGAAGACCTGACATGTTTTTAAAGTCATCTGAGCCCTTTCATAAGTCAAATCCGTGCAATTGCCGCATAGACTAGTCCGGCTTTAATCCCCCCTGGGTCATTCATAAAACAAAGTTGAATCCGGCCATGGCCCGCCCTCAATGGAGCATTCACAAAACAATTTTCAACGCGGGTTGAAAAGAGGCGTGGTGAAAATCTGCAGCTCAGAGGACGTGGTGCCTGCGTGTTTAAAGTGGGACAGCAGAGGTGTCTGTAAACAAACATGGCGACGCTAACGAACATCGTTGTGCTTATCCGAATGCTTTTTTTTTTGCTCTCGCATCAGTACAGCAATCCGCTCCAGGGCCCCATCCTTCACTGTACCAGTAAGTCCCTTATTAATTTACTCCTCTGCGTGCAGAGACAGGAGTACATGGGTCTCGGCATCACCCCAATTAGCCATTTCCGTGATGATCAATAAAAAAAGAAAAATATTCGGCGAAGAATAGCGAGTGATGCGCAAGCAAAATACAAATATCATGTTCTTGTTTGCACATTTAAATAGAGCGTGACTGTGGGCGCCAGGAGAGTACGTCATCATTCCTCCCATTATTCAAATCAGTTTGAAGCCATAGCAACTCCACACCTTTCACAAGTCGACAGATCCGGACCTGACACTACCTCTGCTCGCGGATCAGGGGCGCATCAGAGTCAAGTAAAATTTACTCGCCAATCCGCCTTCGTGTTTTTTCTGAATGCTCGTTGGAGGACTGAACACGCATCAGGCCCGGACTGAGCCGTCTTATGAAAGGGGATCTAGTGTACTGTAGTTAGTGGGGGGTCCAGGGTTGGGCTGAATCCACGAGAGCAGTAAAAACATTACTATCAGAAATGTTCTAGAATTTTTTTATCACTGATGTGTAATTACAGGAGTTAATAGTGTGACAATTTGCCCCCATAATTGAACCATGAGAAATATTAACGACCCAATCACGATGTTTGTGACTGGAATGAGGGGAATGTTTCTTTACAGATATATTTTCTGCTTTGAATGGTTGCTGGTGGAGCGTAGACAATAAACAGATCACCAATTTATAAACACAAACAAAATTATTTTGTTTGTGTTTATAAATTGGTGATCTGTTTATTGTCTACGCTCCACCAGCAACCATTCAAAGCACACACCTCATACAGCCTTTTTTGAGTCAACAGATATCTTAAGTGTGTTAAAAAAGCCAAAATCCTACAAGGAGGGTGAACATGCAAACACTTAAACGGCTTCAGAAACTCTTTCTTGCCTTTAAAGTATAATACTGTAACACTGAGCCACCCTGCTGAGGGAAAAAAATGAGGTTGATGAGTTGAAATTACTGTTATAAGTTGAATAAAGGAACTCCTGATGTTAATGTTTGGGTGCCGAGCCGGTTCTGATTAACTGTTGGTTTCTTGACCAGTCACAGCTTAATGTACTGTATTTCCCTTTTGAGGAAGATTTTTTTTCTTGTCTTTGAGCGACTTTATGTATGCACAACATGCATGCTTTTCCTTCCCAAAAACCAAATTCATTTTATTGCTATGTTTTTGATGAATCTTTCAAACAAAGCTCTTTAAATCGGGAGAAATAATTAAAAACACATTAAAAACATTACTAGAACCACCTTCTTCCACCTGCGTAATATCACTAAAATTAGAAACATCTTGTGTAAAAATGATGCAGAAAAACGGGTTCATGCATTTGTCATGTCTAGACTGGACTGTTGCAATAGTTTATTGTCTGGATGTCCAAACACTTCTTTAAAACGTCTTCAGTTGATCCAAAATTCTGCTGCCAGAGTCTTAACTGGAGTAAATGGGAGAGATCATATCTCTCCAGTTTTAGCTTCTCTCCATTGGCTCCCTGTCAATTCCAGAATTTAATTTAAAATCTTACTTCTAACCTACAAAGCCCTCAACAACCTAGCTCCATCTTAAATTAGAGAGTTCATTGTTCCATAGTTTCCTAACAGAACACTTCACTCTCAGACTGCAGGTTTACTTGTGGTTCCTATAGTTTCCAAAAGTAGAATGGGAGGAAGATCTTTCAGTTATCAGGCTCCTCTCTTGTGGAAACAACTTCCAGTTTCTGTCCATGAGGCTGACACATTGTCCAGTTTTAAGACTGGACTTAAGACTTTCCTCTTTGATAAATCTTATAGTTAGGGTTGGCTTGTTATGCTGCTGTAGGCTTAGACTGCTGGAGGACAAACTGACCTCATTTCCTCAAATGGATTGTTAAAATTGAATAGTTTTCATTTGATACTATTTTTGTTTTAACATTTGATTCTTGACCTGCCATTGTGTATCTGTTCCTCTCAAACCAGCTGGTTGAAGCAGATGACGCATGTCCTGAGCCTGGTTCTGCTAAAGGTTTGGGAGTTTTTCCTTTCCACTGTCACCTTCGCGCTCGCTCAAGATGTGAGTCTGCGATGAAGTTAAACTCAAAGCAGTCTGCTCCTCAGATAATCTAATTAACTTACTTTTTATGTTTATGAATGTTTTTGTTCAGTGCAATGAGATGACCTGTTAAATAAATGAAACTGAATTGAAATGGCACAATGCTTGCTGAAAAGACTGTTCAGTAAACGACTAATCACAGCTTGTTGAAAATCATGCTAGCAGCTACTACTACAAATGACATTGACTCTAGGATGCAGTCAGAATTTTTCACAACTATTTTTTCTTGTTTTTTATTTTATTTTTTATCTTATTTCTAATTTGACATCTCAGTCTCCAGACATGTTTCTTTATTCGTCTTTTCAAGGGGTGAGAGTTGAACAATTTTTATTCTGTTCTTTACCAAAATGAAATAATTTAAACTACTTTGTACGTTTGTTGCTTTGTTTCCATCAAAAGTTTTACAATTATTACATTTTGTGTATTACAAGCAAATACACTGAAACACTTGTAGTTTTAGTCTTCAGACAATATTTTCTATTTGACAATTCAAAAACAAATAGTTGAACTGGAGCCCACTCTATAGGAAATACTGCAGTTTTTCAAACACAGCCTGCTTTGTTAAATACTCAGAGAAGATCGAAGATATAAACTAAGAAATACGCTAAATGAACACCAAATGGTAACGGCTAGGTCTAAGATATACACTAGTCACTAATAATGCAAAACAATACACCGATAAGATAAGATAAAACTTTAAATGTCCCACAGGCAATTGTTGTGCCAGAGTTTCAGTACAAAGGAACACACACAAGAAATCACACAAGATCAATCAAAAACAGAGAATATAAAAAATACCAAAAATTAAGTACCAACAAGTAAATATGTTGGAGCTGAAGGTGTTGAATAAGAGCGAGGCAGAAAACACTAGCCTTGACGTTTGATGCAAAATGAAAGAGGTTTCTGCTCATCCTTTCCTAATGCAGGACCTTGTAAAAGCAGCCACATCAAAGCTGATAGATGACATGACAGCCACATAAAAACTGCTCTTGACATTTACATGGAAGATTTGAAAATATCAGCCGAGATGTGAAGACATTAGTCATCCCTCCAGATTGCCCAATACATGTACTAAGTATTGTTTCTCACATCTCTGCCGTATAAAAAAAACTTTTACCACTGACTCACAAAATGTCAGCCAACCTCAGACAGTGCTTTGTGTGTGTGTGTGTGTGTGTGGGGTGGGGGGAGGGGGGCAAGCAGAATAACAAAAAATAAAAACATAATATGCAACACATAAGTGTGTTTTTCAGCATACCTCTGAACTCTCCTAATCACAATCAGATGTTCATCAATAATAATTGTAAATCACATTTATTGTGCAACAGTCTTTAGTTAAATGATGCCCCCAGAACATTTTGAGTCGTCAAGTTTCTGAGTAAGAATATATTAAAAGAACCTCAATGATTACTGTGAGTCAAAGGTAATTATGACCAAAAACAGAGGTATTCAGAGCTTAGAAACACACACACACGCACGCACACACACACGCACGCACGCACGCACGCACGCACACACACACACACACACCAATCCATCCATCCATCCAGCCATTCATCTATCTATTATCTTTACCCACTATCTTACACATCAACCGCCTCACTCGGAAAGCCCTCTGCATGGCAGGTGATCCCACACACCCACTACACAGCTGCTTCAGCCTGTTGCCTTCAGGGAGGAGACTGAGGAGTCTCCAGGCTCGAACCAGCAGACTAAATGACAGCTCTGTTCATCAGGCAGTCAGGATGCTAAACTCTCTGCCTGCTCTGCCCTCCCTCCCACTTGTACTGCCTTAATCACAAAAAACTTTCACACACCACCACACAACACAAAGATTTTAACACTGGACTCTGTGTCATCAAAACGGGTTATTCACTCAACTCACGGTCATGTGCTCATTCAGTTTGCACTACTTCTTATATTTGCACTAATGTTTATATTACATTACTGCCTATAGTCATAGTATACTGTTTGCATTCACTGTTGGTGTAGAGGCAGGGCAGCCGACTTGGGACCCGAAATAGTCTTGTATGGAAACATACACAGATGACAAAATGTGACATTATTATTAATATTACATTTATTACTACTGTTTACATTTATTACTACTGTTTACATTTACACTACTTTTTATATCTACACTACTGCTGATATATATATTTTTTACTAGCCTTATTGCATATGCCACTTTACCTCTATACCAATATCAACTACCTCATACATATACTGTGTACATAAACTTCATATGCTGCTTTGTCACTCTATTACAAATGTCAATGCCAGAACTTTCATTTTATTTTATAGATATACTTTTTACACTTTTATACTACTATGCAAAAAACTCAGGACAGTATTACACTTTTGTTATTTCATTTTATGCTTATGTTTATTAAATGTTTAGTGTTTTAGTGTTGGTGTAACTTTTCATACTTTCATACTACTACTATGCAAAAACTACTATGCAAAAACTCAGGACAGTATTACACTTTTATTATTTCATTTTATGCTTATGTTTATTAAATGTTTTAGTGTTTTAGTGTTTAAATGTTTACTGTTGCACCGAGGGACAGAGAGAAATGCAATTTCAATGCTGTGTATGTCCTTTACATATTGCAGTTTTGACAATAAAGTTGACTTTGACTTCTTCCTTTCTGGGTCACAGGGGTCACTGGTGCAATGTCCAGCAGTCACTGTATGAGAGATGGGGGACACCCTGGACAGGTCTCCAGTCCATCACAGGGGCATGGAAACATTAAATAATAATAATAATAAATAAATAAATGCATAACAATTAATGCATATTTGCTGTTTTTCATGCTATAGTTTTAGTTTAAGGGATCTCATGCTGCGTCATGTGTTGGTAATGACTAATTTACCATCAGGTCAAATTTTTGTTCAGTATCTGTAAAACTGATTTGATCGCTTATGAGACAGTTTATGGTTAGACTGAGTTATGGCCATTTTGGGTTTTTCTAAGGGTAATTAGCTGTGGCAGCCATCTTGAATTATGCTGACTCATAAAGCCAAACAGTTTCTTTGACACCCTTCCACTGGTATTTGAGATATTTTGCTAGCAGTAAAGAAAAAACAATACAGCCATGTACACTTACAAATACATGGGACACAGTCAAAACATTTGTGCTCACCTTACTTCACCTTTGGCAGCAGGTGGTAAAAATCTATAAAACAATTAAATTTAATCCATGAGTGACCAGCATCTGCTTGTCCAGAACCTTTTCTGACTTTTCTCTCCTACTTTGGTTTTGTCCCATGGTATGTTTGTCATATTTCAATCATGGTGTTCTTTCCTGGACTCTCTGCGGACCACCACATCACATGCTCATATACTGGGTGGGTAGCGGTGCTCTGTCCTGCCATGCTCTGTTTCACTCAGTGAGAAATGACTCAGGACCTCTGGGGGAGTGTGGCAGATGGGGTTTTATCTCCTCCATTTGTGCATGGTGTCAGAGATGACAAAGGTGTGAAGCCTTTAACAGAAATGTAACCGAGTGTGAGTTTGTAGGTCTCAGTGTCTGCTCCAGATGTGACTTATATTTAGTTTGTGTTCAGCCCCACTGGCTTCATCTGCAGGTATGATTCAGCTCTACTGTGGGAGAATAATTTCCATCCTTAACGACCCATTATGCTGGCTGAGTAGTGTGAACAAGGCCACGAGGTCAATAGAGAAGGAAGAAAGAGACAGTGATGACAGTGATGACAGTGATGACAGTGATGCGTTGCCTCAAATACAGTTTATGTCCTCCTGCTTCCTGTTCGATGGGACCACACGAGTGGCGTGTCTGACAAGCAGGACACCACTCCCTCTTTGTCACAGAGACAAAGACTGTCTCACAAAAGAAGTTGTGATGAAAAATACTGCCATTAAAGCAAGATACTGTCTGTGTAGGTGAAATGAAAGTTGAACAAACATGGAAAAATCTCAATTGGGATTTATTTTCCTTCTTGGTGCTTCACTCTGTGGTTAGTGTTCTCTATGTCTCTTTACAGATCTTACAAATCATATTTTATTATGGATCTTGTCAGCTGGTCTCTCAACACAATTGATAAAATTTTCTCGACCAGAAGACAGGGTAAATGAGAACCCTCATGTCCTGAAGGGACATACACAGCTGGATACATCATGGATTCCTGGGGTGAAAGGACTATGATGTGCCTGTCTGTATTGTCCATTGAGGACGTTGAAGACACATACTGTACATAATTGGATATGAACCGGCGAATGACCTTGATTCTGGCTGTTTGGATTTACCATTGAGCTTACCAGCAGAACTGAAGGCAGACATGAAATCAGTAGAGTCAGCCTGTCTCAAAACAATTGTTGTTTGTCTGAAACTACCTCCCACATTTGGTCTTGGACAGGCCAATTTATCTCAAATTGTTCCTGGAAGATATGTAAATCATGAAGCTCT
>JBBPBX010007125.1:8658-43610 GCA_038048925.1 Garcialebias charrua | reverse complement strand
AAAGGCGGCGGGCGACATGCATTCAATGATCGATAGACTGGTTGGCTACTGAAGAGGTGGAGGCCAAACTGTGGGGAGTGACTCAAGATCCTGGGCCTGAGCCTGGTTCTGTTTGAGGTTTCTTCCTGTTAACAAGGAGTTTTTCCTTTCCACTGTCTCCTTTGTGCTTGTTCAGGGTGGGAGACTGTGATGAAGTGAAGATTCAACACAATCTGCTGCTTCTTAGATAGGGAACTTTACTAATTGGCTTTTGTACATATGTGAATGTTTCTGTTCAGTGCCCTGAGACAACTGTTGTGACTTGGAGCTATATAAATAAACTGGATTGACTTGAATTACGATCAACCCTTCTGACAACTGTTTAAATGACTGATCCTTCACCCTATTGTAGCTGTCAGACTTGGCTCTGGGTTGGGCTGAGCTGTTAGCTGCTGCAACAGGTCAGCCAGAAACACTCAGAACACCTGACGCTCACATCTGGTTCTAATCTGAATTCACCTTTGAACCAAACATACAGGATTGTGGTGGATGATGGTCAACTCAAACTTAGTGGTTCACATTTAGTACCAACCAATGCAAGTCATCTCAGGGTTTGCACCCCTGCACAAAAAAAACATCTGAGCTTTATTTCAAGTCAACTCCATTAGGACACGTGCTCCCTCCCAGGTACAGACTCAACAGTGCATGATGTTTTGTTTTGCTGCTTGTATGACGTGCAAAGAAAGCACGACTTAACGTGCTCGAGTTTTTATGGCAAACAAGTTAAACAGTCACATAGTGCCTGAACAGCGGATTCAGATGTTGTCAGTCCATACAATGGACGTTATCAACTGTTATCATCCCCATTCGTAGCGGCGAATAGGTGACAATCTACCTACTAGTAGGGATGGGGTCGATTCGATCCAGTATCGGCATCCGATACCAGCCATGTTTACGTATAGGATTTGAAATTCCAACCTGCCGATATTTTCCGATCCATGATGCACGTCGGCTTCAAACTATGGAATGGATTTCCTGAACGGAGGCGTGTCTCATGAACCCAGAGTAACAAGACCCGCCTCAAATTCAGGAAATCCATTTCATAGTTTGCAGCCAGCTGCAGTATGAGGAGTGAGTGAGTACAGGTAGTCCCCGAGTTACGAGCGAGTTCCGTACCTGCGAGTCGCTCGTAAGACGAAAATTCGTACGTCGGAACAAGAAACACGTGTTCTCGTAAGTCCGGAATTTCGCTCGTAAGTTGGAACATTTAAGCTAGCGCTACTACGAACACTCGTTTTTCATCAAAAATGTTCATACTAGTTCATGAACATGCTCAGAAACGTGTTTCCAAACAGTTAGCTAACACACTTTCATCTAAAAACACAAAAAAGTGCTGTACAGGTAACCCCCGACCTACGACCCCATCGACCTGCGAACCACGGGACTTACGAACATATCATATTTAATAAAAATATGAATTAAAAAAAAAAATATATATATATATATATTTTTTTTTTTTTTAATGTTCTTAATTTCATGTGTACATCACTTTGTTGCAGCTCTGGTTGTTTTAAAGGCTTTATAAATAATAATTATGATAAAAAAGATCATTTCTGATCATTTTTGAGCAATTTTTGAGCAATTTTGGGAAACAGGAAGTAGGTCTTCAGTTTACACGGTCACAAATTAATGTAGAACACCGGACGCTATTTAAGGTTCAGTCACTGGGGTCTCCGGTCACAAATTAATGTAGAACACCGGACCGGACGCCATCTTAGGTTAGCTGCCGAGAGCTGGACGAAGACTGGTGACCAGGATGGCTTCATATGGATTAATTACTAGCTGGAAACGTCTCTGTGAACTTTGTGGATGTCTCAGGCAGCGGATTTATCGCCGATCGTGCCAGGCCGCCGTGCGAACACCTCCGGCCGGCCTGGCTACACCTCCGGCCTGGCTAGCTCCAGAGCTAACACTGGAGCTAACACGGGAGCCGGCCTTTTGAACACTGGTGACCAGGATCGCATCATGTGGATTAATTACTAGCTGGAATAGCTCTGTGGACGTCTCAGGCTGGAGCAGCGGCTGGAGCAGGAGCTGCAGATTGATCGCGCCGCCGCTCCAACACTAGCTCATGGCTTGGCTAGCAGAAGCTAGCCAGCTAGCTAACACAGGCCTGGAGCAGCTGCGGTGGCCCGCGCTGCTCGGCCCGAAAACAATCAACGCATGGCAACCTAAGATGTCGGCTTTGACCATCTCAAAGTAAGAAAATATATTTTTATTTATTCTGTAAATGTGAATAGCAATGTTTAACATTACAGTACACTACTTTACATGCTTAAATGTGTGCGCGCGCTCCGTTAGCATGATAAATAAAGGTTGAATGAATGAATGAATGAATAATTTTTTTTTTTAAATATAATTTTCACCCCCTACCTACGAACGGATCGAGCTGCGAACCGTTCTTAGGTCCCGATCTCGTTCGTAACACGGGGGTTCCCTGTATTTTTTTTAGAAATTTACTGCTCGTTCGCCAGTTCGTAAGTCCGGGACCTCGTATGTAAGAGCGCTCGTAAGTCGGGGACTACCTGTACTCAGTTGGGCTTGTTTTGGGATCGTTTTCAAAGAGCGTGTCGTTTGTTTATGGATTGTTTTCATGGAGCTGGTCACTTTCTGTCGCAAGATCTGACAACACTGGTGAGTAGCATGTGTTAGTTAGCAGCTAGCCGACTTTTCATCGTAACAAAGTAACATGTGTCCGCTGTGTGGAAGTAGTTTACACTAAACACCGCAAGACAGCAACGTGCACTGTCTGCAGAGCCATAGCGCCACATTAAATGCGGTCAAAATAGTTTTACGCTGGACTAAGAGCTCCCAAAAGTTAATCAGCATTAAAGAAACATCCGTTTATTACCTCTGGAAAGATTTTTCAAAATCTGTCCAGCGGGTCATGAGATATTTTGCTAACAGATCAACACCATTGATTCTAAATAAATAACGTTATAATTTTAAAGAAAGATCTTATGCATTCTAACCGTCCTTTGAATATGCTTTGGTAATGTGTCTCAGCTACTACTACCACACTGAATTTTATCATTTTTTTTTGTCAAGTTGACTGAGTTGTAGTCAATTTTGTGTTGTTTAAGTTCAGTTAGCTGTGGCAGCCATTGGATGTACTTTAAAAGTCAACCAGTCGTAGAGAGCCATTCAGTGATTATTTCTTGAAAGTTTATTCAAAATCTGTTCAGTTGTTCATACGATATTTTGCTAACAGACAGATGCAGAATACAAACATAATTGTTGACTTTTGGAAGCATGTGATGAAAAAGAGACTGGGTGAAAGTAACTACTTAAAAGTTTTAAGTAGTTACACGTTTTGTGTTAGCAGAATTCGCACCGCCAAGATAAGATTAAACTTCTCTCTATACAGACAAGTACAGTACAGTGTATACAAATATCCATGCATGTCCAAAAAGGCAACTTGAGTTAAATTTTATTAATGTTGGATACGTTTCTTAGTTACAATTAAATCCTGCTAACACGAAACATGTTTTTTTTATTCCTTGCTTTAAAGTGAATATTAGTGGCTGAGGCTGTAATAATTTATTACAGCCTCATATACCTGAACGGTATCGGATTGGAAAAGTATCGTATCGGTCGATACCCAGATTTAAGTATCTGTATCGGATCGGAAGTAAGAAATGTGGATCGGTGCATCCCTACCTACTAGCATGTTCAACAGAACGTTATCAGCGTTATTATCGGTGTGAGTAGGCAGTGTTTCCGTGAACCCGGAAGTGTAGCGTTCGTTTGTTTTTTCAGCTTATGTAACCGTTTTCCTCAACCTAACCTTAAACCTAACCCCCTTACCCTTGTGCCTGAACCTAACCAAGACCCTAAACCTAACCCAAGACCCTTTTCTCTAAACCTAACCACGTAGCTAAAGACGGAGCCTGCTGTCATTGCTTGTAACGGTGACAACGTACCTTTAAACCTACTAGTAGGTACAGTAGGGGCATACTGACCGCTACGAATGGTGATGATAATAATTGATAGGGGCCATTTTATGGATGATAACATCCGAAGCGGGTGGCCTAAATTGAAAAAAACAAATTTTAAATTTATTTTTACTTGAAATCCGGGGTTATTTAGAAAACATCCTGGACTCTAAATGCCCAGCTCTAAGTAATAACATGTAAAACTTACATTTTTTATGTGTACTTGATCATCTATATTAACGCATGTGGTGATCATACCATACCATACCATTTTATTTATAGAGCACTTTAAACAGGAACAAGTCCACACAAAGTGCTGGATCAAAGCTGGGTGCATTTACAGACTAAACTAGGGCCATTTTTAAACAGTGAGGTGAAGCCGGAGTACCTGCAGAAAACCCTCTCATGTTTTGAGACGAACATGCAAACTCCAGACATAAAGGCCCCTGCTGAAAGTTTTTGGTAACTTTACTGAGAAAGCTGCACAGACAGAACTAATTCTGAATAACACATATTTGAAAGAATTAAATATATATACAGTATATATTTTCCCACGCCTTCTTATAGAAATAATTTTAAAATGTTAACACTGCTCTTCAGTGACTACTTCAAGGTCAAGATGAGTCATTTTCATCCTTATCCCTGCATGCAAACAGTCCTGTCTGTCATGATTTGATTATTTCCATCTATAATCAGAATAATGCCTCAGCCTGGGACATTTTTCTCCAAGTACCAAAGCTTAACTCTTCCATGCTGTGACTGTGCTGAGGTCAGCTGTACGGTGTAAGGAGCTGAGGTGGGTGTTATGCAGTGCTCCTTAAGATGCCAAATTAAACACACCCTGAAAAAAGCAAAGCTGACTTCTGGAAAATGCAGTATAGATGGCAGGTGTTCAGCCTTGCACATGCTCTTTAAATGATGATGCTTTGGAGCCACTTCGTGACTTCCATTAATGCACTCCACAACTCCTGCAAATTCTGTGATCCAGTACTGAGAAAAATAGAGTCCAGCCTCTTCCAGGTGGTGCTGTTGATTAAATGTATTGATCAACAGGCAGCATTCAAAACGACACAACAGGATGTCATATTTTCTAAGACTTATCATCCAACCAGTGACTGTGAAGAAAGCAGAACTCCCATCTAACATAGGTTCATTTATTCCAGGTGCATCTGTCACCAGCATCTCTGCTGCTTTAACCAGTGAGAAAACCACAACAACACAACATAATCCTCACTGAGTGATAACAGCTTGGTTCAAACTTATCTCCTATTTGGTTTAATCCATGATCAAATCTTTATTGCCCAACAACAAAAGTCAGGTAGTAATGCTTTTTTAATGAAACGCTCAGAACATAATCATTGAACGTGCTTCCACACCTACTTAACTTTTCGGGAAAACTTTTGTGGGGGATGGTGGCCTTAACCACCATAATATTCAGAGATTCTGCACTTGCTCTCATGCAAGGCAAATGCCTTTTCTCTCTCTCTCCTGTTCTCCTCTTGCTTTTTTTGGGCTCTGTCTGTGTATCAGAGCTCCTGCTACACATCTTCCGAAACGAAAACTACTGTCATGGATCTGGTCAGGTGGACTTTCAACGCAATCGACAACATTTTTTTCAACAAAGCGACAGGGTCCTGGAGAGTCCTCGTGCCCTGCTGAGACTCATGCAGCAGGATATGTCATGGATTGGGAGCTGAAGTGTCTTTCCGTTCTGCCTCAGGAGGACTCTGAAGATTTATATAATTGAATTCATAGCGGGGTTTCTGCTTTTTGGCAACGGCAGATGTTCTCGGCTATTAAGGAAGACGGCAGCAACAGTTTCGGCAACAGCAAAACTGCTGAGTCTGTGTGAAGGTTTGGTTCGCGCTTCGAGTACTCAAAATCAGTTTAATTACAAGCTAAACTATAAGATGGAAGCCAATTATGAGAATTGCAAGCCACTTGCAGCTTCTGGTACTTCACAGCATATTGGAGACGACCTTGGAGGGGGCTCAGAAGCATGGACCAGTGGAATGTCCACAAATCTGGCCATTTTGGCCAAAACAGTCTGCCTGAAAAAAAATCAACAATTGTGGCTTATTTGAATCTGACTCCCCTAGTTGGCCTCGGAAGCAGGCTGACTTATCAAATTTCTCCTGGGATATATGTAAACTAAGGAAAAGCTTTGTCTAGCACAACCCCCCCACCCCCACCCAGCCCCAGAGAACTTCAGTGAAGGTTTATCAAAACTGAGCCGGCTGACCAACATCTTATCAGGACTATGGTCTATCTGGAAGGGCTTCATGGACCAATCTCACCACCTTGCCATCAAATGCACATGTAATGTGTTTATAAATGTGCTTGCTGGTAGAGTTTTTTGATGTCTTAAATTGTGTCGTGATGGGACATGGTGTAAAGAGATATTTTCTTGTAATGCCAATATCTTATCCTCGGATTTTCCCCCATTTCTATCTAAAAAAAATATTTTGAAAAAGGAAAAGGGGCTGCACTCCTGTAGCAGCAGCTAGACTCAGCGCAGCACTGCACTTTCAAACCCATTTATGTTTTAGCACTAAGCTGAGTGTGGTTGAGTGTGCTGCACTGAATTCAAGATACTTTATATAAAAAAAAAATAACTCAGAGGTAACACATGGGACAAACATCCTAATGAGCTTCAACCTCTTCAAACTCTGACAATATTATGATGCATACTCCTTCACGGCTTTCTTGTTCTTTGACAGCCAGACAAATACATGCTGTATTCAAGCTGCAGCTGGAAAACAATCTACTTTCTAGGTAACAACAAAAAAAGATTAAATAGTGCCATCTGGAACAGTTTCTTTAAATGAAATACATTTCGTCCCCCCTCCAGAGGACTTCCTCAGTCTACGGCCTGCCGACCAAATATGTCCCATAGCCTTCACTGCTGTGTTTCAAGCAAACCTCCTGTTGGAATCTCAGAAGTAGACTTTTAACACGTGCAAAACACCCATCCAAAACAATCAATCATCATGTATAACAATCAAATATTTTAGGCCAGATGGCCAACTTGCTACTCGCAGAAACAGCCTGAGGACAACCAAGGCCAAAGTTGTTCCAGACCATACTTACATACCATACCATGTGTAAGCTCAATCATCCAGGTAGACAACAACAAAAAAGGTTAAATTGTGTCATCTGGACCAGTTTCGTTTAGTGAGAAACGTAACAGTAGCACAATTTCCACTGGCACCCTGTTTGTCAACGGCACCAGTGGCCGTCGTCGTTAACCCTGGACTCGACCGATCTGGTATGGTTTTGCTTTGATGAACTCGCATTATAGTTTTGGCATGTGTTTTATGTTGGAAACTGGTCCAGATGACATGATTTAACCTTTTTTTGTTGTTATCTACCTGGATGATTGCGCTTACAACCCTTTTTCTGAACCACTTTGGCCTTGGTTGTCCTCAGGCCATTTCTGCGAGTAACAAGTTGGCTATCTGGCCTAAAACATTTGATTGCTGTACATCAGGGGTGCTCATTATGTCGATCGCTATCTACTGGTCGATCGCGGAGGCATTACTGGTAGATTGCGGCGTGACATTAAAAAAATGTCAGCCTATCAAACATCCCGCCACTTCATTGACATATAGGGCAAACAATCAGATGACAACTAAATTTTGAGCTTTAGCCTATCAAACATCCCATCACTTGATTGACATACAGCGCAACCAATAATAATAATATATAATAATAATGTCATATTTTTGTCATCTATGCATGTTTCCACACAAGACGAAATTTGACTCTGCATTTAACCCAATCACCACCAGGTGGCAGCGGGCAGCTATAGAAAGCGCGCCGGGGAGCAGTTGTGATTAGGTGTGCTGCTCAAACACACCACAAAACTATGCCGTGACTGGGGTTCGAACCAGGGTCCTCCGGATCCCAAGTCCAATTCCCTTGCCACTACACCATCTTGGCCACTCAGATGACAACTGAATCTTGAGCTTTAAGCCTATCAAACATCCCGTCACTTGATTGACATACAGGACAACCAATCAGATGACAACTGAATCTTGAGCTTTAGGTGATGTCACCACTCATGCTAAAGACAACGGCGCTAAACGCGGCAAAACTTACAAGCTAATCAGCGAATTACCTCAGATTTTAAGCCCTTGCTAAAACATGAGTGAGAAAGCTGGACCAAGCAAGAAGGCAACAACGTATCACTTTCATACGGAATGGGAGATAGACTTTTTTTTCACGATGTCATTTTCGAAATGTGTTTGCCTCATCTGCAGTCTATTCGGCTCCACTTATTTATGTGAGTCAGCCTTTTCCTACATGAAAATAATTAAGTCCAAATACCGTTCCACCATGACTGATGAACATTTGGAAATGTGCTTGAGGCTGGCTGTCAGCATCCCTGGCTGATTCAATTCAGTGCAAGTCATCAAAGTAAACTCTGTCAGGATTGTGGGCCATTCCTCAGGTGTTTTGGGTTTTGGGTAATTACTGGACTGCTGCATTCTCAGGTGTTTTGGGTTTTTGGTAATGACAGTGCATATATTAGTTTATGTGGGTGTGGGTTTGAGTGTGGGGTCATTCGTCGATCTACCTGGTGTGTCGTGTCCATGCTTGTGCCACATCCTAACTCAAAGAGTCGTGAGTACTGCCCTGTCTTAGTTATGAGTTTGTGTTCACAACACATTAAATGATTTATTAATTTTCAACTCGTGCCTCCGAGTGTTCTGCCTGTCTGCATCTCTGGGTTCATCCAACACCGCACCAGATCGTGACATAATGACCCCACCTAACCAGAACCCCCGCAGACGGATGATCCAAGGCACTCGTGAGCAGAAAATGACGGCTACAGCTAAAAAGGAAGCAGCCGCCATTCGAGTCAGCGGGTTTCAGACGGAACCCGGTTGGAGTTGCGGACCCGGAGTGGAAATCCTGCCATCTCCTCTCTTACTGGAGGAGCGAGCGAGGAGGAGACGCGGAGGCGACCGCTCCGACATGTTTTTTTTCTGCCCTCCTTCTCCTGCGTTGGCTTTGTGGTCCATTTCTGAGGACGACTCGGAACCCGAAGCGTGCTGGTCCAGTCCAGTTTCGGCACCGCGTCGCCGCAGGAGGAAGCGGCGAACGAAGGCGCTGAACGTTTCCGGGTTTCTGCCCGCCCCGCCTACTGCCCCAATTCCCACGCTGTCAACAGCGCCGAGGGGGATTTCGTTGGGGGAGGGGTGCCCGGCCTCGTGCTCTGTGACGTCTCCGGGGAGACGTTCGCTGAAGGGGGGGTATGTGGTCCCAGTTCACACGGCTGCAGGACACACAGAGATGGATCCTGCACGACACGCAGCTGGGGACCCAAGGATGCCTCCTCCTGCACGACACGCAGCTGGGGACCCAAGGATGCCTCCTCCAGCAAAGCCTTCACGGAAGGAGAAGTGTGTGAGCTCCCACTCTGAGGACGAACGCACAGAGCACTCATCAACCCCAGGGGTCGCTGTTGTACAGATGCGGGAGGCCACTCTCGTTATCCAGCAGATTGAGAGACTGCTTCAGGCTGCCCTCAGTAGTGTGGACCTACAACATAAAATCAGGTCTTTTTCCCTTGCAGAAGAATTAATCATTGCCAATTCCTGTTTGCTACCAGATCCAGGTCGCACACAGATACTGACTTGGGTTAAGACTTTGAGGGATGAGTCCATGCTGTTGTTTGCTGCCCTGTCTACGCCAGCAGAGGGCGCTGCCCTGTCTACGCCAGCAGAGGGCGCTGCCCTGTCTACGCCAGCAGAGGGCGCTGCCCTGTCTACGCCAGCAGAGGGCGCTGCCCTGTCTACGCCAGCAGAGGGCGCTGCCCTGTCTACGCCAGCAGAGGGCGCTGCCCTGTCTACGCCAGCAGAGGGCGCTGCCCTGTCTACGCCAGCAGAGGGCGCTGCCCTGTCTACGCCAGCGCCCAGACTGGTTCCCGTGCCAGCGCCCAGACTGGTTCCCGTGCCAGCGCCCAGACTGGTTCCCGTGCCAGCGCCCAGACTGGTTCCCGTGCCAGCGCCCAGACTGGTTCCCGTGCCAGCGCCTAGACGAAGACCTGCCTCAGGCGTTCCAGAGTCTGCAGGTTGTCCAGAACCTGTAGTGGGACCATGGTCTTCTGAGACTGCTGTTACTGCAGTCACCGCAGAGGACCATGAAGGGATCTCACCGCTCGACGATGACGAGGGTCTCCACGATGAGGGTCACGACGACGAGGGTCTCAACGAAGCAGACATCTCGCCGCTCGACGTCGATGAGGGTCTCCACGATGAGGGTCTCCACAACGTGGGTCCCGATGACGAGGGTCTCAACAAAGCAGACATCTCGCCGCTCGACGACGACGTGGGTCCTCACAAAGAGGGTCTCGACGACGAGGGTCCTGACGACGACGAGGGTCCTGACGACGACGAGGGTCTCGACGACGAGGGTCTCAAGGGTCCTGACGACGAGGGTCCTGAAGACGTCTCGCCGCTTGACGTCCCTACGCCTGGGGTCGTCTCGGTGGTCAACGACGATCGTGGTTCTGCCATCGACGACTCGGAACCGGACGACCAAGTCCCTGCTGTCGGGGTCTTGGTTCCGACCGACTATGGCGATGTTCCGGCCGATGATGGGTTTCCGGCCGACGACGATGATGATGTTCCGGCCGACGACGATGATGATGTTCCGGCCGACGATGATGGTGTTCCGGCCAACGATGATGGTGTTCCGGCCGACGATGATGGTGTTCCGGCCGACGATGATGGTGTTCCGGCCGAACGATGATGGTGTTCTGGCCGACGATGATGTGTTCCGGCCGACGACGATGATGATGTTCCGGCCGACGACGATGATGATGTTCCGGCCGACGATGATGGTGTTCCGGCCGACGATGATGGTGTTCCGGCCGACGATGATGGTGTTCCGGCCAACGATGATGGTGTTCCGGCCGACGACGATGATGGTGTTCTGGCCGACGATGATGGTGTTCCGGTCGACGGGGGACGTTTGCCGGCCTACTCTGAACGTGTCCTGGCCGTCGACGTCTTGGTTCCTGCCGTTGCCGTCCTTGGGGTCGCGGTGCCTGCCGGTGATGGCCGGTCTCCTGGACGTCCTCTGGACCTGGCTGGTGGTGATGGGCGGCCTCCTGGACGTCCTCCGGAGGTGGCGCTGCAGGATGGACGGCCTCCTGGACGTCCTCCGGTTCCGGCGGGTGGTGATGGGCGACCTCCTGGACGTCCTCCTGAACTGGCTTGTGGTGCCTGTTGCCTCCCTCCGCCCACCCTTGTTCTTTTGGGGGGTTTCTTTGGGACGCCGTGGGGCGTCTGTGGGGTGGGGGTACTGTCAGGATTGTGGGCCATTCCTCAGGTGTTTTGGGTTTTGGGTAATTACTGGACTGCTGCATTCTCAGGTGTTTTGGGTTTTTGGTAATGACAGTGCATATATTAGTTTATGTGGGTGTGGGTTTGAGTGTGGGGTCATTCGTCGATCTACCTGGTGTGTCGTGTCCATGCTTGTGCCACATCCTAACTCAAAGAGTCGTGAGTACTGCCCTGTCTTAGTTATGAGTTTGTGTTCACAACACATTAAATGATTTATTAATTTTCAACTCGTGCCTCCGAGTGTTCTGCCTGTCTGCATCTCTGGGTTCATCCAACACCGCACCAGATCGTGACACCATTTCTTTCAAAAATTCTCAAGAAGGTGATGTACAACCGACTACAGATAATCCCCGACTTACAAGCGCTCTTACTTACGAGGTTCCGGACTTACGAGAACACTAACGAACAGTAAATTTGTAAAGAACATACAAAAAATACAGCACTTTTATGTGTTTTTAGATGAAAGTGTGTTAGCTAACCGTTTGTAAACGAGTTTCTGAGCATGTTTATGAACTAGTATGAACGTTTGTGTTGAAAAACGAGTGTTCGTAGTAGCGCTAGCATAAATTTTCCGACTTACGACCGAAAATCCGGACTTACGAGAACACGTGTTTCGGGTTCCGACGTACGAGATTTTCGTCTTACGAGATAGTCGTAGGAACGGAACTCGCTCGTAAGTCGGGGACCACCCGTATCAGCGTATTTGAAAGAACAGAACGTTCTCGAGGTTTTACAGTCTAGATTTAAATCTCTGCACAGTACAGAGTTTGCTCTTTTAAAGGTTTTCAATGACATATTTTTAGCTATGGACTCTGGTGACTGTGTTGTCCTGCTTTTAAACTTATCAGCTGCTTTTGACACCGTGGACCATAAAATTTACTTGGTCGTTTGAAGCCTGGGGGGACGGGGGTGTCAGCGGTGCAGCACTGGACTGGTTTAGGTCCTACTTAGTTGTGTAGGATAAATATTTTATAGGTAATGATGAGTTATTTTGTTTGTTTCAAAAAACATTTTCTGATTGTTGATGTATTTCCGGTCCTGGGGGGCGCATGAATCTTATCCATAGACTCTCGTTAAAAATGGCGCATGCGCAGTTATTCCACAACGTTACAAGAGAATGGGAAGATGCATCTGCGCCCTGGGCACGTCCAGCGTGAGCTGTACCTACCGATCACGTGCTTCCGGTCTTTTTTTAATTATTTTTTTATCTGGGAACAGAGCCGTGCAGTGACTCAAGGAGGCTGGCTGCAGGTAGATTTTCATTGAAAGCCCTTTATCTAATACCTATTTGCCATTTCTGACTGATATGCCTCTCAACTTTTAGAAGTCTCTGTTTGTGAAAAAGCCAACTGTTATCAGACTATGTATGAAATATTATTTCACTGTCAGCAGCGCATTTTAGACAATACAGGAATCTGTCATCACACACAAAAAGACTAAAGGACAGCTATTATCCACAGACTGTCAGATTACTGGACTCTCAATAAATAACACTGAACAACTCAAAAAGGCGTTCAATTCAGGATCAACTGGACTTTATTTGTAACAGAAAACGTTTCGACTTCTGTCCAGAAGTCTTTTTCAATTCTGAATGGAAGCTGTGAACGTTCTCACAGCTTCCATTCAGAATTGAAAAAGACTTCTGGACAGAAGTCGAAACGTTTTCTGTTACAAATAAAGTCCAGTTGATCCTGAATTGAACGCCTTTTTGATTTATCATGTCCTGGATGACTGAGAATCTTCACCAGCATAACACTGAACAACTGGCAATAACTTTGCACCAAGCCACATCTGTGACAACTAATATGGCTAATACTGTAATAGCATGTGACAGCTAATATTTTTATTGCTGCTGCACTGTGGCTGTTAAATGTATGATACAGTATACATGTATCTACCTTACCATCATAATTCAATCTCAGCGTCAATACCTGTGCAATAACCTGTAACACAACCTGTGTAGTATATGTTATTATGTGCAATATATATATATATATATATATATATATATATATATATATATATATATATATATATATATATATATATATTATATATATATATATATTTAGCTTATATTACAACCTTGAAATACTTATTCATTTAAATACATCCTGTTGCACCGTTGAAATTCTACCATGTTGTTGTTTACTATGTCTTTAGGACCTTGTAAATATTATAATTACTTTTTCATTTGTTGGTACTTTATTTTTGTACCTTTATTGCATGCTTTAGTATTTTTTTGTTTGTTGTTTTAGTGAGTCACATTGGTTCTTCTCATCCTGAGCATTTAATTGCACTGTTGACCGTGTGTTAATTTGCATTTGATAAATAAACAGGATTTAAACTTGGAACTTTTTTTGTCATTTTTGAGAAATGGCACCCCCTGGCGGACATTTCACGAGCCGCCACTGGAAAGGAGCTGTATAAGTACTGTCCATTTACCATTATAGATTACAGATTATAGATTACATATTCTACAGAAATAATGTGTAGTTTTGAGCATATAGTATTGATTTGTGTCTCTGCCAGCTGACTGGAGGACTTCCTGTTATCACCTTCATCACTGACCGTTTGATTCGGCCATGTCGGGTTGCCGTGGCAACATGGAAAACTCTAGTGTTGGTGTTGAGTTTAACAGAAACGTTTCCATCCCTAAATTAAAGATGATTTGTCACTCGCAACATTTTGAAGTATAAAGTTTTTCAGCTTCAACAAACAGGTCCATCTTTTAGCTAAATGTAAACAGAACCAGGTTCTGCTTGGACCTGGAGGCTGAGGTCATTCTGGAGCAGAACCTCATCTGGTTGAACGTCAGTTTCCTGGGCTGAAGGTCTAAAGGTCAAAGTTCAGGTCCATCGTAAGACTCATCTTCCAGAGGATGAAACGGGTCCAAGTCTCCTCCAACACATCGGTGACCTCTCGTCTGTGGTGCATGCTGAAAAAATAACCATAATCAGAAGGCTTGTCTGAGCCGTGCACGCCCTGCGATGTGCACAGAATAGCCTCTTAAAACAGCGAGTGCCCTAATGACTACCGTGTCATCAAAGCAACCTATAATCATCCAAATGGAACCTGCAGCGGGTCTGGGAGGTTCTGACTCTTCGGTCAGCCCTTCCAGAACCACAAACAGCTGCTTGGATCGGGGCATAATTATTCTCCGTCCAAGACTGGAAATAGAGCGGCGACCACAGGCTGCCGCTCTTCTTCTATGGTACACGCTCAGCGAGGGGGTTCAGGAGGAGCTCTGCGCCTCCGGGACTGGACGTGGATCTGAGGATGAGTCAGTGTTGTTAGACCCCTCACCTGGTATCGGGCAGTACCGGGGGACCTGCTCAGGCATCAGGGCCCTCTCCTTGTGTCTGCAATAAACCTGAACGATCTGCTGTCGACACTCGCGGCTCCTGGCTCTGGACAGAGCAGAGATGGCCTCCTTCCCGCTGACCTCGCACTGCAGCGGCTCCTTCCTTGGCTCCAGACTGGGTGGCAGTGGGGGGGAAGCTGGCCTCATGGTATGGTAGAACGGAGGGTCCTGGTTGGACCCCTGAGCTGGTCCTGGGAGGGTGGGCAACTGGGACCGGGCCTTATGGGTGTGGTTGTGACTTGGTGGGAGGACAGGAGCAGGCCTGAGGACTGGACTTCCCAACATGCTCTGGGTCTTCTCCGGTGTTCTCTGGACCGGTAGTCTGTGGCGTTGGGCTCGGGCTCCCAGGTTGCTGTTGCTGTCGAAGATCTTGTTTTTGTCCAGGTGGACTTTCTCTTTGGGTCGATGGGAGTGGTACGTGTCCTGCAAGGCAAAAAGACAAAAACTTCTTCAATACGGTAAAATTTTCATTAACATAAAGAAAAAAAAATCCCAGAAATCCTCGTTCAAAATAAACGCAGCATGGAGAGAACATGAAACTCCACCCAGAATTTGAACCCTGCTCGCTGAGAGGCAGCAGCTCTACCAGTTGTGCCACCATGCTGCCCCTTTTCAAACTCATGAGCTCTAAATGTTTGACAAAGACCTTTTGATGTGAATCACAGGAGATTTGTTCAAACCACGAGCTGCAGAGACCAAAAACATCTGGACGCGAACATTGCTGACGGACTTCAAGCTCTGAAGCTAGAAGGTCCACCTGATGGAAAGAAAACAGCTGGACACAAATGAGTCCAGGTACTGTACATATATTTTTTAAATGGTAAATGGTAAATGGAGCTTACTTATATAGCGCCTTCCAGCCCCCTATGATGGGCCCCAAAGCACTTTACAGCACCAGCCATCCACCCATTCATACACATACACCGGTAGAGGTAGTCTGCCATGCAAAGCGACAGCCAGTCCTACCGGGAGCAACTCGGGGTGAAGTGTCTTGCCCAGGGACACAACCACACATGGTGTGGGAAATCGGGATTCGAACCTCCAACCTTCTGATCGGGGGACGACTGCCATTACCACTACACCATCTCGTGATTCATTCATTTAATTCATTCAGCCTTTATTCATACAGATTAATCACAGTGAGCCTCTGGGACTCATTTACAAGAGAAACCTGATTTTAACAAAGAGTGATGACAACTGTGGACCACAACAGCAATAGAAAATAAAATGGTAATTAAAGGAAAAGTAGCAAAAAAACAGGTAGATTGTAATGCGCTGTAGAAAACTAAAAACAGGAACATCTGCATTGTCACTCATTTACAAGCGAGACGTGTTTTAGACAAACAAAAAAGTAGAGAAAAGTAAACTCAAGGGGAGGGGAGGCAAAAAAAAATCATATCTAGCACTATGCCCTGGCTGAGACAGTGTGAGAGTTATAAAAAAAAAAGAGACCCCACACATAAACAGCACGATGACGCAGACATTCCGCAGGGGGGAGGAGGGAGAGATTGTCCGTGCACACTACCAGAGGATCCATAGTCCTGATAAAGATGGTACAGTGTTTATTCAGCCAGCTCGTTCTAATAGGGGTCCACAAATGTCCTTGTGGGGGTGTGGGGGGGAGGGTGCAGGGCAGAGCAGAACATCATGATTTACAAAACCTCCAGAAGCATCTGAGATACAGTGGCCTATCCAAACACAGCTGGGGAGCCAATTTCAGATAAACAGCAGTTGTTTTTGGGACAGGCAGACTTTACTGACTTCACGTCTGCCTTCACAGGTCTTTTTTTTTTGCTGGTACTCTCAATGGTGAATCCAAACATCCAGATTATGTGGTCAAACCGCCGGACCGTGATAGTAGCATTCTCTGAGATCGATTCCTTCATGGCAGCAAGTTCTAGTTTGCAAAGCATCTGAGTCTGAGCACTCGTAGCGCAGTGCAAGCCTTCGTATAAGGCTGGCAGCCTCATCAATGCCAAAATTGCTGCCGACGTCTTCCCAATTTGTCAATATCCCAGGTACGTGCCAATTCCAAAAGGCAGCAACCCTGTTATGGTAAATGGACTGTACAGGGAGTCCTCGACTTACGAACGAGTTCCGGACCTAAGGACCGTTCGTAACCCGATTTTGACGTAAGTCGGAACCCATAGCACGTGCGTTCGTAAGTCCGGATTTTCGTTCGTAAGTCGGAAAATGTATGCTAGCGCTGCGCCAAACACCCGTTTTTCAACACAAATGTACATACTGGTTCATAAACATGCACAGAACTTTGTTTACAAACGGTTAGCTAACACACTTTCATCTAAAAACACCTAAAAACACATACCAGTGCTGTATTTCATGTACAACTGTACTGTTCGTAAGTCCGTTCGTAAGTCCGAGTTGCCGTAAGTCCGAGTTGCCGTAAGTCGAGGACTCCCTGTACTTATTCAGCGCCTTTCTATCTTAACAAGACACTCTAAGCTCTTTACAACACAATCTGTGCCTCATTTACCCATTCATATAGCACTTTACCAGATCAAATCACTCTAAAGAGACTAATCAGAGCTTTATTACATTCATACACCGATGGGACACACATTGGAGACAATGAGGGTCTCATTGTCTTGACTAGGGACACTTCAGCATAAATCCAATTATGTACACATCTTCAACGTCCTCGACGGACAATACAGACAGGCACATCATCTTCCATGCAAACCAGAAATCCATAGTAAGTCCGGCTGCGTGCGTCCAGTCAGGCCATGCGGGTGCATGGGTGCTCCTGTAGTCTTCCCATCAAGAAAATTTGATCAATTGCGTTGAGAGACCAGCTGTCCAGCTCAATAATAATTTACGATTCGGAAGATTCACAGACAGAGCAAAAGCAAAAGCAGAGGAGGGAGGCAGGAACAAGTGGTGAAGGGATTTAATAAACACGGGACTGCTGAACGTTTGTTGAAACAAAAAAAAAAGAATGTGCAGATTGATAAAACATGTATTCAACATAGAAGAGGAAAGATGTGAGTTGTTGTGACGACACAGTTCAATAAAAATGTCCCACGTGAGCTCCCTGAGGCACCCCAATGACCTTTTTACAGGGACTGTTGTGCACGTGAAACATCAGCCACCACGTGCACTAAAACATGTAGTGACTACTTGCATTCAAATGTGTTGTTCTTTATGCACTTGACAGATTTTATTCACATTTAGAAACAAACATGTTCATAATTTAGATTCATTTGTGTTTCAGTTGTGATAAATAAATAACCAATGCAGAACCCAGCTGAAACATGAACACTGACCTGAGAGCAGCTGAAACATCAACACTGACCTGAGATCAGCTGAAACATCAACACTGACCTGAGAGCAGCTGAAACATGAACACTGACCTGAGAGCAGCTGAAACATCAACACTGAGCTGAGAGCAGCTGAAACATCAACACTGACCTGAGAGCAGCTGAAACATCAACACTGACCTGAGAGCAGCTGAAACATCAACACTGACCTGAGAGCAGCTGAAACATCAACACTGACCTGAGAGCAGCTGAAACATCAACACTGACCTGAGAGCAGCTGAAACATCAACACTGACCTGAGAGCAGCTGAAACATCAACACTGACCTGAGAGCAGCTGAAACATCAACACTGACCTGAGAGCAGCTGAAACATCAACACTGACCTGAGAGCAGCTGAAACATCAACACTGACCTGAGAGCAGCTGAAACATCAACACTGACCTGAGAGCAGCTGAAACATCAACACTGACCTGAGAGCAGCTGAAACATCAACACTGACCTGAGAGCAGCTGAAACATCAACACTGACCTGAGAGCAGCTGAAACATCAACACTGACCTGAGAGCAGCTGAAACATCAACACTGACCTGAGAGCAGCTGAAACATCAACACTGACCTGAGAGCAGCTGAAACATCAACACTGACCTGAGAGCAGCTGAAACATCAACACTGACCTGAGAGCAGCTGAAACATCAACACTGACCTGAGAGCAGCTGAAACATCAACACTGACCTGAGAGCAGCTGAAACATCAACACTGACCTGAGAGCAGCTGAAACATCAACACTGACCTGAGAGCAGCTGAAACATCAACACTGACCTGAGAGCAGCTGAAACATCAACACTGACCTGAGAGCAGCTGAAACATCAACACTGACCTGAGAGCAGCTGAAACATCAACACTGACCTGAGAGCAGCTGAAACATCAACACTGACCTGAGAGCAGCTGAAACATCAACACTGACCTGAGAGCAGCTGAAACATCAACACTGACCTGAGAGCAGCTGAAACATCAACACTGACCTGAGAGCAGCTGAAACATCAACACTGACCTGAGAGCAGCTGAAACATCAACACTGACCTGAGAGCAGCTGAAACATCAACACTGACCTGAGAGCAGCTGAAACATCAACACTGACCTGAGAGCAGCTGAAACATCAACACTGACCTGAGAGCAGCTGAAACATCAACACTGACCTGAGAGCAGCTGAAACATCAACACTGACCTGAGAGCAGCTGAAACATCAACACTGACCTGAGAGCAGCTGAAACATCAACACTGACCTGAGAGCAGCTGAAACATCAACACTGACCTGAGAGCAGCTGAAACATCAACACTGACCTGAGAGCAGCTGAAACATCAACACTGACCTGAGAGCAGCTGAAACATCAACACTGACCTGAGAGCAGCTGAAACATCAACACTGACCTGAGAGCAGCTGAAACATCAACACTGACCTGAGAGCAGCTGAAACATCAACACTGACCTGAGAGCAGCTGAAACATAACACTGACCTGAGAGCAGCTGAAACATCAACACTGACCTGAGAGCAGCTGAAACATCAACACTGACCTGAGAGCAGCTGAAACATCAACACTGACCTGAGAGCAGCTGAAACATCAACACTGACCTGAGAGCAGCTGAAACATCAACACTGACCTGAGAGCAGCTGAAACATCAACACTGACCTGAGAGCAGCTGAAACATGAACACTGACCTGAGAGCAGCTGAAACATCAACACTGACCTGAGAGCAGCTGAAACATCAACACTGACCTGAGAGCAGCTGAAACATCAACACTGACCTGAGAGCAGCTGAAACATCAACACTGACCTGAGAGCAGCTGAAACATCAACACTGACCTGAGAGCAGCTGAAACATCAACACTGACCTGAGAGCAGCTGAAACATCAACACTGACCTGAGAGCAGCTGAAACATCAACACTGACCTGAGAGCAGCTGAAACATGAACACTGACCTGAGAGCAGCTGAAACATCAACACTGACCTGAGAGCAGCTGAAACATCAACACTGACCTGAGAGCAGCTGAAACATCAACACTGACCTGAGAGCAGCTGAAACATCAACACTGACCTGAGAGCAGCTGAAACATCAACACTGACCTGAGAGCAGCTGAAACATCAACACTGACCTGAGAGCAGCTGAAACATCAACACTGACCTGAGAGCAGCTGAAACATCAACACTGACCTGAGAGCAGCTGAAACATGAACACTGACCTGAGAGCAGCTGAAACATCAACACTGACCTGAGAGCAGCTGAAACATCAACACTGACCTGAGAGCAGCTGAAACATCAACACTGACCTGAGAGCAGCTGAAACATCAACACTGACCTGAGAGCAGCTGAAACATCAACACTGACCTGAGAGCAGCTGAAACATGAACACTGACCTGAGAGCAGCTGAAACATCAACACTGACCTGAGAGCAGCTGAAACATCAACACTGACCTGAGAGCAGCTGAAACATGAACACTGACCTGAGAACAGCTGAAACATCAACATTGACCTTCTTCCATCTTCGAAACATCTCCAGACTTCGCCCATCTCTGACTTTTCCTGATGCTGAGAAACTCGTCCATGCTTTTGTCTCCTCCAGGCTCGACTACTGCAACTCCCTGTTTATTGGTATCCCTGGCAAAAACCTTCAGAAACTTCAATACATCCAAAACAGTGCAGCAAGGATTCTGTTGAGAGTTCGTAAATTTGAACATATTACACCCATTCTCCATAACCTCCATTGGCTTCATGGAGCCACAGTCTCCCCACAATCACAGACATTTATACCTCCAGATGCAGGAAAAGAGCCACCTGCATCATGAAAGACCTCACTCATCCAGCACACTCACTCTTTGCCCCACTCCCCTCAGGACGGAGGTTGAGGAGCATCAAGTGTAGAACCACTAGACTGAGGAACAGCTTCTACCCTGAGGCTGTTAGACTCATGAATAAATAAAAATAAAATAAAAAATAAACACTGCAAAATATCACATCATATTGATGCTGATCTGTTTTCTTGTTGCTGTGTTCATCTGTGTTCATCTGTGACCATCTGCTCATACAAACTCATGTTCGTGCTGCTGTTTATTCCCACTATATTAGGCTTAGTGTATTACTAGTTGATGTTTTTCTTAGTTAGTTCTAGATGTTATTACTGTTTTTCTCTTTCATTTGTTGTTGGATGTAACTGGGACCTCGTGTACATAATCTCGTTTTCATCACATGTACCACATGCGGTGCAAATGACAATAAAGACTCTCTGACTCTGACTGGCTTCCTGTCACCTACAGAATTCAGTACAAAACTGCTCTCATTACCCATCAATGCTTACACGGAACTTCACCTGACTATCTAAAGGACATTCTTGCACCATATTCATCCACCCGGTCTCTACGATCACAGAACAGTAATTTACTTCATATTCCTCGGACCAAATTGAGGACCATGGGAGACCGAGCATTCTGTGTGGCTGCCCCCCGCCTGTGGAACTCCCTCCCTGATGACCTGAGAGCTCCACAGTCACTGGTTGACTTTAAAAGCAGCATAAAGACTTTTCTTTTTAAGCAAGCCTATTCTGCCTCCACATGATTTTATCTTTGATCTTAGCTGATATCATTATTGATTTTACTTGATTTTATCACTTGTTTTATTTTATTTATTTTTTAAGCAAGCCTAATCTGCATCCACATGATTTTATCTTTGATCTTAGTCGATATTATTATTGATTTTATTTGATTTTATCACTTGTTTTATTTTGATCTTTGCTTTGTTACACTTTGTAGCACTTTGAGATTTTTATTAATGAAAAGTGCATTATAAATGGAATTCATTATTATTATTATTGACTTCAAATCAGCTGAAACATGAACACTGACCTGAGAACAGCTGAAACATCATTACTGACCTGAGAGCAGCTGAAACATCAACACTGACCTGAGAGCAGCTGAAACATCAACACTGACCTGAGAGCAGCTGAAACATCAACACTGACCTGAGAGCAGCTGAAACATCAACACTGACCTGAGAGCAGCTGAAACATGAACACTGACCTGAGAGCAGCTGAAACATCAACACTGACCTGAGAGCAGCTGAAACATCAACACTGACCTGAGAGCAGCTGAAACATCAACACTGACCTGAGAGCAGCTGAAACATCAACACTGACCTGAGAACAGCTGAAACATCAACACTGACCTGAGAGCAGCTGAAACATCAACACTGACCTGAGAGCAGCTGAAACATCAACACTGACCTGAGAGCAGCTGAAACATCAACACTGACCTGAGAGCAGCTGAAACATCAACACTGACCTGAGAGCAGCTGAAACATCAACACTGACCTGAGAGCAGCTGAAACATCAACACTGACCTGAGAGCAGCTGAAACATCAACACTGACCTGAGAGCAGCTGAAACATCAACACTGACCTGAGAGCAGCTGAAACATCAACACTGACCTGAGAGCAGCTGAAACATCAACACTGACCTGAGAGCAGCTGAAACATCAACACTGACCTGAGAGCAGCTGAAACATCAACACTGACCTGAGAGCAGCTGAAACATCAACACTGACCTGAGAGCAGCTGAAACATCAACACTGACCTGAGAGCAGCTGAAACATCAACACTGACCTGAGAGCAGCTGAAACATCAACACTGACCTGAGAGCAGCTGAAACATGAACACTGACCTGAGAGCAGCTGAAACATCAACACTGACCTGAGAGCAGCTGAAACATCAACACTGACCTGAGAGCAGCTGAAACATCAACACTGACCTGAGAGCAGCTGAAACATCAACACTGACCTGAGAGCAGCTGAAACATCAACACTGACCTGAGAACAGCTGAAACATCAACACTGACCTGAGAGCAGCTGAAACATCAACACTGACCTGAGAGCAGCTGAAACATCAACACTGACCTGAGAGCAGCTGAAACATCAACACTGACCTGAGAGCAGCTGAAACATCAACACTGACCTGAGAGCAGCTGAAACATCAACACTGACCTGAGAGCAGCTGAAACATCAACACTGACCTGAGAACAGCTGAAACATCAACACTGACCTGAGAGCAGCTGAAACATCAACACTGACCTGAGAGCAGCTGAAACATGAACACTGACCTGAGAACAGCTGAAACATCAACACTGACCTGAGAGCAGCTGAAACATCAACACTGACCTGAGAGCAGCTGAAACATCAACACTGACCTGAGAGCAGCTGAAACATCAACACTGACCTGAGAGCAGCTGAAACATCAACACTGACCTGAGAGCAGCTGAAACATCAACACTGACCTGAGAGCAGCTGAAACATCAACACTGACCTGAGAGCAGCTGAAACATCAACACTGACCTGAGAGCAGCTGAAACATCAACACTGACCTGAGAGCAGCTGAAACATCAACACTGACCTGAGAGCAGCTGAAACATCAACACTGACCTGAGAGCAGCTGAAACATCAACACTGACCTGAGAACAGCTGAAACATCAACACTGACCTGAGAGCAGCTGAAACATCAACACTGACCTGAGAGCAGCTGAAACATCAACACTGACCTGAGAACAGCTGAAACATCAACACTGACCTGAGAGCAGCTGAAACATCAACACTGACCTGAGAGCAGCTGAAACATCAACACTGACCTGAGAGCAGCTGAAACATCAACACTGACCTGAGAGCAGCTGAAACATGAACACTGACCTGAGAGCAGCTGAAACATCAACACTGACCTGAGAGCAGCTGAAACATCAACACTGACCTGAGAGCAGCTGAAACATCAACACTGACCTGAGAGCAGCTGAAACATCAACACTGACCTGAGAGCAGCTGAAACATCAACACTGACCTGAGAACAGCTGAAACATCAACACTGACCTGAGAGCAGCTGAAACATCAACACTGACCTGAGAGCAGCTGAAACATCAACACTGACCTGAGAGCAGCTGAAACATCAACACTGACCTGAGAGCAGCTGAAACATGAACACTGAGCTGAGAGCAGCTGAAACATCAACACTGACCTGAGAGCAGCTGAAACATCAACACTGACCTGAGAGCAGCTGAAACATCAACACTGACCTGAGAGCAGCTGAAACATCAACACTGACCTGAGAGCAGCTGAAACATCAACACTGACCTGAGAACAGCTGAAACATCAACACTGACCTGAGAGCAGCTGAAACATCAACACTGACCTGAGAGCAGCTGAAACATCAACACTGACCTGAGAGCAGCTGAAACATCAACACTGACCTGAGAGCAGCTGAAACATCAACACTGACCTGAGAGCAGCTGAAACATCAACACTGACCTGAGAGCAGCTGAAACATCAACACTGACCTGAGAACAGCTGAAACATCAACACTGACCTGAGAGCAGCTGAAACATCAACACTGACCTGAGAGCAGCTGAAACATCAACACTGACCTGAGAACAGCTGAAACATCAACACTGACCTGAGAGCAGCTGAAACATGAACACTGACCTGAGAGCAGCTGAAACATCAACACTGACCTGAGAACAGCTGAAACATCAACACTGACCTGAGAGCAGCTGAAACATCAACACTGACCTGAGAGCAGCTGAAACATGAACACTGACCTGAGAGCAGCTGAAACATCAACAGTGACCTGAGAGCAGCTGAAACATGAACACTGACCTGAGAGCAGCTGAAACATCAACAGTGACCTCGGAGAATGATTGTAACAAGGTTTTCTCATTCATGCTCAATAATTTAGGTAGAAAAATCTAAAAAAGTTTAGTCAGGTCCTCGGATAAAAAAACGTATTTAATCTTCAATCCAAAATACTTCTTCTACAGCTGGGACAGGAAATGGATAGATGGACTACAAGGAACCAGATTCTTCTGAGAGTGCATGCATGGATTCCCTCCCACAGACCAAAAACATGCACGTTAGGCTGACTGGTAACTCTAACTGGTCCATAGGTGTCCCTGCGATGGACTGGAGACCTGTCCAGGTGTCCCTGCGATGGACTGGAGACCTGTCCAGGTGTCACTGTGATGGACTGGAGACCTGTCCATATGTCACTGTGATGGACTGGAGACCTGTCCATATGTCACTGTGATGGACTGGAGACCTGTCCATATGTCACTGTGATGGACTGGAGACCTGTCCATGTCACTGTGATGGACTGGAGACCTGTCCAGGTGTCTCTGTGATGGACTGGAGACCTGTCCAGGTGTCTCTGTGATGGACTGGAGACCTGTCCAGTGTCTCTGTGATGGACTGGAGACCTGTCCAGTGTGTCTCTGTGATGGACTGGAGACCTGTCCAGGTGTCTCTGTGATGGACTGGAGACCTGTCCAGGTGTCTCTGTGATGGACTGGAGACCTGTCCAGGTGTCTCTGTGATGGACTGGAGACCTGTCCAGGTGTCTCTGTGATGGACTGGAGACCTGTCCAGGTGTCTCTGTGATGGACTGGAGACCTGTCCAGGTGTCTCTGTGATGGACTGGAGACCTGTCCAGGTGTCTCTGTGATGGACTGGAGACCTGTCCAGGTGTCTCTGTGATGGACTGGAGACCTGTCCAGGTGTCTCTGTGATGGACTGGAGACCTGTCCAGGTGTCTCTGTGATGGACTGGAGACCTGTCCAGGTGTCTCTGTGATGGACTGGAGACCTGTCCAGGTGTCTCTGTGATGGACTGGAGACCTGTCCAGGTGTCTCTGTGATGGACTGGAGACCTGTCCAGGTGTCTCTGTGATGGACTGGAGACCTGTCCAGGTGTCTCTGTGATGGACTGGAGACCTGTCCAGGTGTCTCTGTGATGGACTGGAGACCTGTCCAGGTGTCTCTGTGATGGACTGGAGACCTGTCCAGGTGTCTCTGTGATGGACTGGAGACCTGTCCAGGTGTCTCTGTGATGGACTGGAGACCTGTCCAGGTGTCTCTGTGATGGACTGGAGACCTGTCCAGGTGTCTCTGTGATGGACTGGAGACCTGTCCAGGTGTCTCTGTGATGGACTGGAGACCTGTCCAGGTGTCTCTGTGATGGACTGGAGACCTGTCCAGGTGTCTCTGTGATGGACTGGAGACCTGTCCAGGTGTCTCTGTGATGGACTGGAGACCTGTCCAGGTGTCTCTGTGATGGACTGGAGACCTGTCCAGGTGTCTCTGTGATGGACTGGAGACCTGTCCAGGTGTCTCTGTGATGGACTGGAGACCTGTCCAGGTGTCTCTGTGATGGACTGGAGACCTGTCCAGGTGTCTCTGTGATGGACTGGAGACCTGTCCAGGTGTCTCTGTGATGGACTGGAGACCTGTCCAGGTGTCTCTGTGATGGACTGGAGACCTGTCCAGGTGTCACTGTGATGGACTGGAGACCTGTCCAGGTGTCTCTGTGATGGACTGGAGACCTGTCCAGGTGTCTCTGTGATGGACTGGAGACCTGTCCAGGTGTCTCTGTGATGGACTGGAGTCCTGTCCACTACGGATTGATAGACTGGAGACCTGTCCAGGTGTCCCTGTGATGGACTGGAGGCCTGTCCCTGTGATGGACTGGAGACCTGTCCAGGTATCCCCCACCTCTCACACAGTGACTGCTGGAGGGCACCAGTGAGCATCTGCTGAACCAGCAGCTGAATACAACAGTGATAATAATAATAATAATTAATTCAATTTATAACGCACTTTTCATTACTGAAAATCTCAAAGTGCTACACATATATTGAATGCTACACACATTCATAAACCGGTGGCGGCAGACTACCATGCAAGGTGCTTTCCAGTCCTACCGGGAGCAACTCAGGGTTAAGTGTCTTGCCCAAGGACACAACGACACATGGTGCGGGTCCCGGGAGTCGAACCGCCAACTTTCCGATCGGGAGACGACTGCCATTACCACTACACCACGGCCGCCCCAGTGATAAACAGGAAGTACCACATGTTCATGTGTATGAAGGCATAGATATTATATAAACACTAGATACCTCATGGTGGGCAGAATCGCATCGCGCAGCGCCGCCATATTGGATGGGGGTTTCCACATAAGAGCCAACAGGAGTAAACACAGGGCGAGTTACTATGCCCGTATTTTGTGCAGCTTATGGTTGCAATAACCAGCGCAGTGTTGAAAGTAGATCACATGGGATTACCTTTCACAAGTAAGATTGAACAATAGTTTTGGTTATTTGATCATTTATATTTTGTCATCATTGCTGGATCTGAAGAGGAAGAACCTTCTAAATGAGGAGCTGAAAGAAAGGCTTGACTTACATTCAGGTAAATACATTAATACTACAACTTAGAATTTTTGTTATGTTACATTTAAACTCTTTGTCAGACTTTAGGTATTTATTTCTAGGAAGCTTACTATGTAGTTTGATTTACAGATCAGAGCCTACAGTTACCTGAGGGATTCTCTGCATTTTCCCCTCCCTCATCCACATACACTGCAAAGGTGTAGTATATTTTTATTACATATTTTAAACATATTGAGTAAAATACTTCAACCCCTAGGTATGATGTACAACAAACAGATGTAATAACTTAGAGCTTGCTATTTTCACTATTTTTGAAAGTTTTGATATCAAGAAGTCTTAAAGAAAGAAAGAAAGAAAGAAAGAAAGAAAGAAAGAAAGAAAGAAAGAAAGAAAGAAAGAAAGAGAATCAATCTATCAATCCATGGGTTAAAGCACATAAACCTTTATTTATTTGTTGTTCAGGTGGTTGCAGTCTGTGGATGCCAAACCTGGGCTCAACACAATGATGTTGGACATGTTGCAGAGGAGATGTGAAGAGGACCCTGTTAAATATGGCTCTGTGGTCCTCATGTTGGATGCCATGGCCATCAAGAAACATGTCCAGTATAATCCCTGTACCCAGAAAATGTCTGGATATGTGGATATGGGTGATGGCATGGATGAGACTGATGTAGCCACGGAGGTGCTTGTTTTTATGGTGGTTGGTCTACAGGGTCATTGGAAAGCTCCAGTCGCCTATTACCTCACAAAGTCTCTATCACCAGACACACAAAAGGTCCTGGTTGTCCATGCTCTGGAGCTTCCTAGCCCCAATTGCAGGGAGGGTAGTGAAAGGACCTGGAGGGTTTAGATTACTTTTTCAGGTCTTATAAAAAAAGGTTCGTTCACAACTGTTTACATGCACAGCACTCAAAAATAATAAAAAAATAGTTGCTGTAGCATTGTACACAAGACTCTGTATTGTATGCTGTGTTTGAGTGAGAGAGTAAAATAAATTCAAATGAACAATCAAACTAGTTTTTTTAATTTAAAAATGTATACATTTATTAATATCCCATGCCATATGTGTATCTTTGTTAAAGAGCATAAAACAAAGTATTTAAGCATGAAAGCACATACTTTTATTGAGTAGCAGTGTCACACGTCATAACCACATCTCTGACGTTTATAACAAACAAAACCGTGTGAAAATCGGGTAAGAATTCGTGAAGTTATGATTGTTTTTAGTGGAGCATACAGCTTCTTCAATACAAATAAATGCGCTGGGAGCGCGAAATACACCCATCCAAGATGGCGGCCGCACGGAACGTCCGCTCCAATAGGCAGCTCCAGTCCGTAGGGTATCTAGTGTTTATATAATATCTATGGATGAAGGTAACTGCAGGTAAGTCCTCCATTTTCTCTCATAATTGCATTGTACAGTATGATTAATGTTTAAATTAAATGTTAATGCTTGAAGCTAGTTGTATTTTGTGTTTTGTGTGTAGATATATGTTATAACTTATGGTTGCTTCAGTTTACCTCATACATACATCCAGGTGTTTGGTGTTTCAGTGTTGGTGTAAATTTTCATATTTTTATACTACTATGAAAAAACGCAGGACAGTGTTACACTTTTACTATTTTATGCTTATGTTTATTAAATGTTTTAGTGTTTAGATGGTTACTGTTGCACCGAGGGACTGAGAGAAACGCAATTTCAATCCTGTGTATGTCCTGTACATATTGCAGTTCTGACAATAAAGTTGACTTTGACTTTGACTTTGACATATACTGTGTATGTACATAAACTTCATATGCTGCTTTGTCACTCTATTACAAATGTCAATGCCAGAACTTTCATTTTATTTTATAGATATACTTTTTACACTTTTATACTACTATGCAAAAAACTCAGGACAGTATTACACTTTTGTTATTTCATTTTATGCTTATGTTTATTAAATGTTTAGTGTTTTAGTGTTGGTGTAACTTTTCATACTTTCATACTACTACTATGCAAAAACTACTATGCAAAAACTCAGGACAGTATTACACTTTTATTATTTCATTTTATGCTTATGTTTATTAAATGTTTTAGTGTTTTAGTGTTTAAATGTTTACTGTTGCACCGAGGGACAGAGAGAAATGCAATTTCAATCCTGTGTATGTCCTGTATATATTGCAGTTTTGACAATAAAGTTGACTTTGACTTTAGTCTTTGTTATGGTCAGTTAACACTAAACTGATTTCGTACAAAACGTTTGTGAAGTAGAGCGCTACGTCTGTAGCATCTTAGCACGTGTGTATTGCACGCCGCTAGTTTAGTGTCACTTGTTGTTGTTCCGAGCTCTCTAAGCTAGTCATTGAATCAAGTGTTTACTTATGGAGGTAAACAGAGATGTTTAACAACCTGTTCAAATACACCAGAATGCAGGAAATGGTATCTACTTTATTCAAAATGTTCTGGGGGAGGACCCTCAGAACCCCCACCAGTGTGTCTCTCAACAATTACAAGTGCTTTTGACAGCAGTGGTCACCACGATGTTCAAGCCAAGAGCCATTGTCAGCACTGGGGGCTGAGCACCCCTAAAGGTCAGATTCTAGAATCGCCCCTGTCGGGAATTAAATGAAATTTGACACATGAAGCTAGATGAAGCCATAATTCACCACAGATTAATGACAACAGAGAAGCAGCCATAATTCATCACAGATTAACGACGACTGAGATGAAGCCATAATTCATCACAGATTAATGAGAGAAGCAGGCATAACCCATCACAGATTAACGACGACTGAGATGGAGCCATAATTCACCACAGATTAATGACGACACAGATGGAGCCATAATTCATCACAGATTAATGACGACACAGATGAAGCCATAATTCACCACAGATTATTGACAACAGAGAAGCAGCCGTAATTCATCACAGATTAATGAGAGAAGCAGCCATAATTCATCACAGATTAACAACGACTGAGATGAAGCCATAATTCATCACAGATTAATGACGACCCAGATGGAGCCATAATTCACCACTGATTAATGACGACACAGATGAAGCCATAATTCAACACAGATTAATGACGACACAGATGGAGCCATAATTCATCACAGATTAATGACGACACAGATGAAGCCATAATTCACCACAGATTAATGATGACACAGATGGAGCCATAATTCACCACAGATTAATGACGACACAGATGGAGCCATAATTCACCACAGATTAATGATGACACAGATGGAGCCATAATTCACCACAGATTAATGATGACACAGATGGAGCCATAATTCACCACAGATTAATGACGACACAGATGGAGCCATAATTCACCACAGATTAATGATGACACAGATGGAGCCATAATTCACCACAGATTAATGACAACAGAGAAGCAGCCATAATTCATCAGAGAGAAGCAGGCATAATCCATCACAGATTAAGAATGACTGAGATGGAGCCATAATTCATCACAGATTAATGACGACACAGATGGAGACATAATTCATCACAGAATAACGACGACACAGATGGAGCCATAATTCACCACAGATTAATGACAACAGAGAAGCAGCCATAATTCATCACAGATTAAGAAGAGAAGCAGGCATAATCCATCACAGATTAAGAATGACTGAGATGGAGCTATAATTCATCACAGATTAATGACGACACAGATGGAGCCATAATTCATCACAGAATAACGACGACACAGATGGAGCCATAATTCATCACAGATTAATGATGACCCAGATGGAGCCATAATTCACCACAGATTAACGACGACACAGATGGAGCCATAATTCTTCACAGATTAATGACGACACAGATGGAGCCATAATTCATCACAGATTAACGACGACACAGATGGAGCCATAATTCATCACAGATTAACGACGACACAGATGGAGCCATAATTCATCACAGATTAATGACGACACAGATGAAGCCATAATTCATCACAGATTAATGACGACACAGATGAAGCCATAATTCACCACAGATTAATGACAACAGAGAAGCAGCCATAATCCATCACAGATTAAGAATGACTGAGATGGAGCCATAATTTATCACAGATTAATGACGACACAGATGGAGCCATAATTCATCACAGATTAGTGACGACACAGATGAAGCCATAATTCACCACAGATTAATGATGACACAGATGGAGCCATAATTCATCACAGATTAATGACGACACAGATGAAGCCATAATTCATCACAGATTAATGACGACACAGATGAAGCCATAATTCACCACAGATTAATGACAACAGAGAAGCAGGCATAATCCATCACAGATTAAGAATGACTGAGATGGAGCCATAATTCATCACAGATTAATGACGACACAGATGGAGACATAATTCATCACAGAATAACGACGACACAGATGGAGCCATAATTCACCACAGATTAATGACAACAGAGAAGCAGCCATAATTCATCACAGAAGCAGGCATAATCCATCACAGATTAAGAATGACTGAGATGGAGCTATAATTCATCACAGATTAATGACGACACAGATGGAGCCATAATTCATCACAGAATAACGACGACACAGATGGAGCCATAATTCATCACAGATTAATGACCCAGATGGAGCCATAATTCACCACAGATTAACGACGACACAGATGGAGCCATAATTCTTCACAGATTAATGACGACACAGATGGAGCCATAATTCATCACAGATTAACGACGACACAGATGGAGCCATAATTCATCACAGATTAACGACGACACAGATGGAGCCATAATTCATCACAGATTAATGACGACACAGATGAAGCCATAATTCATCACAGATTAATGACGACACAGATGAAGCCATAATTCACCACAGATTAATGACAACAGAGAAGCAGCCATAATCCATCACAGATTAAGAATGACTGAGATGGAGCCATAATTTATCACAGATTAATGACAACACAGATGGAGCCATAATTCATCACAGATTAATGACGACACAGATGAAGCCATAATTCACCACAGATTAATGATGACACAGATGGAGCCATAATTCACCACAGATTAATGACAACAGAGAAGCAGCCATAATTCATCACAGATTAAGGAGAGAAGCAGGCATAATCCATCACCGATTAAGAACGACTGAGATGGAGCCATAATTTATCACAGATTAATGACGACACAGATGGAGCCATAATTCATCACAGATTAATGACGACACAGATGGAGCCATAATTCACCACAGATTAATGATGACACAGATGGAGCCATAATTCACCACAGATTAATGACGACACAGATGGAGCCATAATTCACCACAGATTAATGACGACACAGATGGAGCCATAATTCACCACAGATTAATGATGACACAGATGGAGCCATAATTCACCACAGATTAATGACGACACAGATGGAGCCATAATTCACCACAGATTAATGATGACACAGATGGAGCCATAATTCACCACAGATTAATGACAACAGAGAAGCAGCCATAATTCATCACATATTAAGGAGAGAAGCAGGCATAATCCATCACAGATTAAGAACGACTGAGATGAAGCCATAATTCATAACAGATTAATGACGACCCAGATGGAGCCATAATTCATCGCAGATTAATGGCGAAAGAGATGGAGCCATAATTCATCACAGATTAACAACAACCGAGATTAAGTCATAATTAATCACAGATTGATTACAACAAAGATGGAGCCATAATTCATCACAGATTAACGATGACAGAGATTAAGCCATAATTCATCACAGATAAACAACAACAGGGATGAAACCATAATTAATCATAGATTAATGACAACACTGATGGAGCCATAATTCATCACAGATTAATGATCGAAAAGTTACAATAATTCATCACAGATTAACGATGACAGAGATGAAGCCATAATAATCACAGATTGATTACAACAGAGATGAAACCATAATTCATCACAGATTAACAATAACAGAGATGAAGCCATAATTAATCACAGATTGATTACAACAGAGATGAAACCATAATTAATCAAAGATTAATGATGACACAGATGGAGCCATAATTCATCACAGATTATATTAATGACACAGATAGAGCCATATTTCATCACAGATTAACGATGACAGAGATGAAGCCATAATAATCACAGATAAACAACAACCGAGATGAAGCCATAATTCATCACAGATTAATGACAAAAAAGCAGCCATAATTCTTTGCAGATTAACAACGACAGAGATGAAACCATAATTCATCACAGATTAATGACGACACAGATGGAGCCATAATTCATCACAGATTAATGATGACACATATGAAACCATAATTAATCAAAAATTAATGATGACAGAGATGAAGCCATAATTCATCACAGATTAATGACAAAAAAGCAGCCATAATTCTTTGCAGATTAACAACGACAGAGATGAAACCATAATTCATCACAGATTAATGACGACACAGATTGAGCCTTAATTCATCACAGATTAATGATGACACATATGAAACCATAATTAATCAAAAATTAATGATGACAGAGATGAAGCCATAATTCATCAAAGATTAATGACGACACAGATGGAGCCATAATTCATCACAGATTAATGATGACAGAGATGAAGTCATATTTCCCAATAGATTAATGATGACAGAGATGAAACCGTAATTCATCACAGATTAATGATGACAGAGATGAAGTCATATTTCCCAATAGATTAATTATGACAGAGATGAAACCGTAATTCATCACAGATTAATGATGACAGAGATTAAGCCATAATTAATCACAGATTGACTACAACAGAGATGAAACCATAATTAATCAAAGATTAATGACGACACAGATGGAGCCATAATTCATCACAGATTAATGATGACAGAGATGAAGTCATATTTCCCAATAGATTAATGATGACAGAGATGAAACCGTAATTCATCACAGATTAATGATGACAGAGATGAAGTCATATTTCCCAATAGATTAATGATGACAGAGATGAAACCGTAATTCATTACAGATTAATGATGACAGAGATTAAGTCATATTTCCTAATAGATTAATGATGACAGAGATGAAACCATAATTCATTACAGATTAATGATGACAGAGATTAAGTCATATTTCCTAATAGATTAATGATGACAGAGATGAAGCCAAAATTCATCACAGATTACTTATGACACAGATGGAGCCATAATTAATCACAGATTAACGACTTAACTTTAGATCTTATTACTGTTTTTCTTTACAATATGCATTTTTGTTGGATGTAACTGGGACCCTGTGTACACAATTTCGTTCCACCTCATGTACAACATGTGATGCAAAGGACAAGAAAGACACCTTGACCTTGAAACATGTTGGTGCTTTGGAAGAACTGGTCCTGACCAAAAGAAGAACACGCCCAGGTCTCATGAACCAAGCCAAACCAGACTACAGGGTCTGAATCCTCTGAGAGGAACCTGAGCCCAATGGGACCAGTCAGGACCAAGGTCCCCGTTTGGACGGTTCTGTGAGAACCTTTCAGGACCCGCTTCAAGGTTCAGACCTTGTTCTGGGACTCAGGCTAATGTAGAGGAGCCAACGAGGGTTCAAACTCTAAATCTGTTCAACGTCCAGATGTTCAGCAGCAGCTGCATCATTTACAGATGTGCTGTGTCTCTTTAATAAAGATCCTGTTTACTTTGACCCTAAGCCTAAAACCAGGTCTCAGTCCTCAAACAGTTTCTAAAGCGCAGGACACAGTCCTCCTGGGTGAAACT